>NQII01005948.1:35963-107305 GCA_002778355.1 Clitarchus hookeri
CCCCCACCCTCCCCTACACAAGCCAGGCCGCAGCTCGCACCTGCCTGTCGGGTCTGGAGGCGCCCCGCGGCCATCTCGCCCGCCCACTCTACCCCGGCGCAGCACTTGTGTGTAAATCACGGCAGCCGCAGGGGTGGCCAAACTCGCGCGCAAGTCAGCCACGGCGGTCGTGGCCCCTTGCACTACCTAGTGCCTTAGCGCTACCGCTGACGTCATCGGTCCGTAACTGTCCTTGCCTTATGCCTGGATTGCTACGACTTCGCGTTCATGTAAGCCGGCTACACCCTTGACAAATGTCGCAGTGTAAATACGTACGCCAGAGACGAAATTGCGAGTGAGTGAGGGAAGAGGTTTAAGTGGCTCTTAACCTCGAGGTCTTGAGAGCCGACGAGGGTGGAGTGAGGCGAGTATGGAGCAGCGCCGGAATGCAAGGGCAGTGGGGAAAAGGGAGATCCCCGAGAAAACCCGCCGACCAGCGGCATCGTCCGGTACTATTTCCACGTGCGAGAATATCGGTGACCCCGCCGGGAATCGAATCCGGTTCGCCTTGGTGAGATGCGAGTGGTCTAACCATTACACCACCGCGGCCTCCTGACTAAATTGCGTGGCGGTTCATTTGATGTGGCAGTACCCGTTCTCTGATTGGCTGCGCTAGGCTCTGGGAACGGCCCTTGTGTCTGACTGGATAACGCGTGTTGCGGAAGGTTCCCTATATGTCCTAGCTGCCGGTCGGCAAGTAAGTTACCAGNTGTGTCTGACTGGATAACGCGTGTTGCGGAAGGTTCCCTATATGTCCTAGCTGCCGGTCGGCAAGTAAGTTACCAGGTGTTGATTGGCGAACGGCATTCCGACATGTTGCTGGCTAGTGGCGCCATATTGCTGGTGTGTACGGCTGGGACTCGCGGAATAAGAGACTATTTTTACCTCTGTATTCTTAAGTACGCTTTGCTAATGTGTTTCAAGGCGAAATATCGCGATCATTTCATGTAATGTTCACATGATAGAAAAGCTTGTCACTGTCTACATTTGGCGTGATACGTGATACGTGACNCGATCATTTCATGTAATGTTCACATGATAGAAAAGCTTGTCACTGTCTACATTTGGCGTGATACGTGATACGTGACTCTGCACCACTCGAATTCGCTGGCCAATCACAACCAGGGCGCTGTTGTGTTATATTTGCTTTACATGGGCTTGTTTTTTTTTTTACTTTCGCGATGCCATCTGCTTACATTTTAAATTCATTTTCCACATATAGTTTTCTCCCGGAAACGAGGATGAAAGATTAATGGAAGTTAAGCTGGGATTATCTTTTGTATTTTATATAGATAGCTTTGCTTTACGTTGTCAATATTTCATTAATTATTCTTATGAAATGCCAGAGTTCGTGTTTCGAGTTCGTGAGTGATTATTAAAATACTAGAACAACATTTGATTTTAAATTTATTTATATTGTTATAAATATTTACACATCAATTATTTACAGTATTAAACTACCCATCTCTACTATTACTCTTGTTATCCTCAGTGCGTAAAATATTTAATGTCTACCTCAATTTTAATTAAAGAGGTGGGGCAATGACCAGAACATTCTTGCAACGATAACCCCAGAAATTCAATCTGCTCTAGGGGGGAGTGCGGCACGAGTCCCAATANTGACCAGAACATTCTTGCAACGATAACCCCAGAAATTCAATCTGCTCTAGGGGGGAGTGCGGCACGAGTCCCAATAGGTGGGTCCCTGTTTCGCGGCAGCGGCACTCCTTTGTAAATATCCACTTACTCTTCGGGTTACCTCTCTGACCTTGACACACTGTTTCTTTCACTCGAGCGGGATGTGGTAAGGGAAGTGATGCAGACCAGCAACATACAACGTTATGTTTCTCAGACGTGTAAAATATGCTTGCGTGAAAGCCAGAATGTTACCAGTAGGCATCACTGGGAGCACCGTAAGTCGTGCGTAGATGTAAAATGTTTACCCAACCAGACGTAANCGTAGATGTAAAATGTTTACCCAACCAGACGTAAGGACCGTCAGCAGAGCATCTCGCTACCAATCAGCAAATCGTTACGCCCTCATCGAACGAATCGCCACTCCATTTACTTTTGTACACTTGACTATTTTGTATCGAGGTAGACTATTAAAAGCCTGCTTCACCCGTCATATTGAATTTTTTATTTATTTCATTCTTATTCAAATTTATCAGGATTCATTGAAAAATGTGACAATAGAAGCTTCGCTAATTGTCTGACCTACGGATACGGACATAATATATGAACTACTAATGCATATTTATGCAACAATTAACTTAATACAAAATTTTACATATCAATTCACTCTCTCCTTTTAGTGGCAACCAGGGAACACATATAAAAAACCAGGTACAAAAATTTGCACATAACTAAGAAATGTAATGTTTCTATAATTAAACTTTTTCAGTAAAGACCCTGACATTTCTGTTATGACATTAAAATGCATTATTTCTGTACAAGTAGTGATGCAGCCTCGTAAGTTTCTTCTCTCGCCGCACGATAGCGCCAAGGGGCCAATGGAAGAGATTATAGCTCTGCCTGGTGTCTGACCAAGAAACTAACTATAAAAAANCACGATAGCGCCAAGGGGCCAATGGAAGAGATTATAGCTCTGCCTGGTGTCTGACCAAGAAACTAACTATAAAAACCACGCCTAGGTAAAATCTCTCGCAACGTCGTTCTTCCTGTAGTGTTATTTATGTTCAACACTAAGACTGTNAAAAACCACGCCTAGGTAAAATCTCTCGCAACGTCGTTCTTCCTGTAGTGTTATTTATGTTCAACACTAAGACTGTCTGCTATGCGAAGGACTCTATCGCACGCTGCCGTGATCACCGGGACTTATCCTTTCCTTCGTTGACCAGCGAGCGGTGTGACGTAATCTCCTTACGGCGTCTCCGGGAAGAAAAACAGTGGCTGTTGTGTAGACTACAGGAGTGAAGAGACAAGCACTGTCACACTTCCTTGGCAGAAGGCAACTCGAGTACGCTCGTAACCCGTTAAGACCACATGTACACTATTGTGTAAGTTACGCGCGTGTAGATAATACTTTTGGTATGTGCTCCAAACTAAGAAGCCCGGTGGCCAATGCTCTTACCTATGGGTAGGGCCAGTGATATTTCGCGAAAAATTTCGAGACAAGATACAGTCCAAAGCACTGTAGGGTCGTCCAACTTCTTTGATTGGCTAAAAAATATATCCTGGCCCATGTTAACCGTTTGCGCACGAATCACGAAGGTTCAGTGTCGGAGTTACTAAGTCCTGAGTGGCTTGGTCAAAGACGGACACGGCACCAGCAGCCAATGGAGGTCTAACAATAGCTGAAGTGTCTATATAGTATTGAAGTCTACTGTGTCCTCCGATTTTTATGCGAAAAGTCACTGGTCCTACATATGGGGAAATGATTCGCAAACTCTCTTACTAGTATAGGTCATGATTGGTTCAAAGTACTGTATACGAACATGTAGCATACAGCTCATTGGCTGTGACAACGAAACAAGTGTGTCAATCTAAGTACAGCACGAATCATAAATTGTTTTGTTTGCAGCGCCTGAAACCGTANTGACAACGAAACAAGTGTGTCAATCTAAGTACAGCACGAATCATAAATTGTTTTGTTTGCAGCGCCTGAAACCGTAAATTAAAGTGGGGTCAAAGCAATTAATTCAGCATTATATTCTGTTTTCATCCGCGGAGACAGGCGATTGGCAGAACTGGCATTTGACTGAAGAAACGGCTGGCATAAATTTACTTCGCCTTTTCAACCCTTCGATGTACACATTAATTTTTAGTTGCAAATGTTGCGAAATAAGAAATTTATGGTGTGATAAGTACTTACGAATTTCTTATAACGGCGGACACTTTTGAATATATGGAAATGTTTTCAATATATCCATGGCACAAGAAGCAACAAACGATAAAATAGTTGGTTATTCAGCAGGACCCAATAGCATTGCTCAGACAAAGGCGATATCCTATTGGTTCTAGCTTCTGACCTCGTACAGCTCCGACCATGACTTCACCTATTCTACAACATGTCAGACGCGAACGAGTGTACTCGAGATAATATTTTAAGGGGTTAAAATCATCATAACCCGAACCTCCATAGTTTTGGCAGAGCAGGCTTTTGCAGGCCCGGGCGTTCGGCCGAACAAGCATTCGCCGGAAAAGTCATCTCACCAAGCAAGCTTCTAGCAAGGCATTTTAGTTTGAAATTACAGACAGGTGTTTGGCAGAACAGGCATATGACAGAACAAGCGTTTGTCCGGACAGGAATTGAGGCGAAATGAAACTCGTTTAATCAACAGAATAAGCTTTCGGTTGGAAAAAAATTTTTCTTGTATCACAGACAAAGTTCCCGGTGGAACCGGCGCTGTCCTCGCCAAACCTCCCCTCCTGGTGGCCNAAATTTTTCTTGTATCACAGACAAAGTTCCCGGTGGAACCGGCGCTGTCCTCGCCAAACCTCCCCTCCTGGTGGCCAATATCTATTAAGAGGTCATACCAGGAGCGCTTCTTTCTACTGTACTTTAACTCCCGCAAACAAACCTAGATCGGGNAATATCTATTAAGAGGTCATACCAGGAGCGCTTCTTTCTACTGTACTTTAACTCCCGCAAACAAACCTAGATCGGGAACTTTGAATTTTGAGTCCGTCATACTGGTCCGAAAAGAATTTAAAAACACAAAAGCTAAATACGGACACAACACATATATACTCTATCGCGCTCGTGCTTCTCCTTACGTCACGGGCAAAAGTTAAGTATGACGGCATACCTTATCACATTCTCGGCCCAGTGCACCCGGGCAGTTGTCGGACTTAGATTTGGGGAACACCTGGTATCCAGGATTGTCCCCCCCCCCCCTCTNAGACAGGCGTTTGGCAGAACAGACGTCTGGCCGAGCAGGCATTTGGACGAGAACACGTTCTGCGGAAAATTATGCCAAACGAATTTTCGGCCAGACGAAGGGTACCCCGTCCGTGGAGGGCACTGTGTGCCGTGGACGTCGTTGATGGGGCGTGGCACCAAGGAGGTCGTCTTGCAACTGCATAGTGGCTGTAGGCGAGGGCGGGGCTCGGAGTGAGTTGCGACGCCGCCTAATTGGAGCATCACACGCACACACACGCATGTGCGCATCCACCCACGCCCAGCGACCACGCTCGCGAGTGCTGCCCTTAGGGATTTTGGAAAAAAAATATCGATATATCGAAACTACGATATTATATCAGCGATATATCGATATACCTAAACCCGTCGATATATTCCAACTATATTTTATCGAAACCAACATATTTTTCCAGGCATCAGAAGACATATTTTTAAAATGCTCTTTTAATAAGCTCTGTTTTTAATACAAAAATTGGATTAAAATATCACTATGTTTACTTTTGCAACATGTACAGAAAACTGGCACCACATGTTTCTGCAATGCCTCGTGTCCTCAATATGTAATATTCCAAACAATTTTACATATATTTTGTTATGTCCTTTAATACACAAAATATCGAATTCCGATGTACCGAAAATCGATATTTTCTTTCAATATATCGTTACACAAAACGATACTTTTATAAATAACCAATATAAAAATAACATTTTTTTCTTCATATATTGACATCATCCATAGTTGCCGTTCCTTCTGTCCACCCCAGCAACACCTTCCATCATATACAGCGTGTTTCATAACTAGGAAAATGCAAAATTTGCGTTATTACGCGCATCAAGACGGACTGGCGCACTATGTTAATTGGCTACTGCCTCGATAGAAAGCCATTTCCTTTCCAACTTTGATGCACAAAGTTCGCTTACGCCATTTTGATTGGTGCAGTGTTACCCCGGGAGTGTCACATAAAGAATGGCCCACTGACAGAAGTAGAACAAAAGTACGCGAGTATAACCTGTCGTCAAATATTAACTCGAAATTTGGAGGCTTCTGTTCATAGCTTGAGGGGCCCACTTCACCGGCAGACATGAGAGACTAAAACCATGAAAAAGGTCCGTTTGAACCTGTGGCCCATTTGACCCCTTGTTTAGACATTCCTCTACCGGTTTAGTAGCCATGTTAAGGCTATTCCAGTTAATGCTGTGCTGTAACGCCAGTTGGACGTGATAGTTAGTTATTGAAACCAGGAAATGACAGACATGCCTTTAATGCATGGGATCGCGGAATGCAACGGAAGACGTCGCCATGGATGTACGTAGCATGTGATTTACGCATGACGGAGCTCCACCACATTTTTAGCCGAACAACAAGAAATTTCTTGAACGAAAGATTTCTGAACAAACGGACGTGCCGTGTAGTAGGGCCTTTTGCTGCACGTTCACCTGACTCAAATTCATAGGATTATTTATTTGTGGAGCCACTTGATAACAACTGTGTTGCAACACTAGTTCTCAACATCGAATAACACCGTCGGTATCTGCAAGAACGCCTGGCATTTTTTAAATAATTTGACAGTCTACGATACGATCGCGAGTGTGCATTCAGGCTGAAGGTAGTCATTTTGGGCACTTCCTATAACGACGAGCAGCGCCGCAGTGTCGCAGTACAAACGGGAACGACTTTAACTCGGATGAAACATCAAATAGGCCACATGTTTACATCAACTCTTCATTGTTTTAGTGTCTCCTGTCCATCGGTGAAGAGTTATGAAAGATTCGTTATCAGGACATATAGGTATAGACCTGAAAAATTCGCGAGTTCAACGACCTGTAGGCTATACTCCATTGTCGTATGTAAAATCATGCAAATATCACTGTTCATTGGTTGCTTGTTGTATTAGCGGAATACGGTGATTCGATCTGCATTTTACTATGCATTTATTATTGGCTACGAGTTGTCCAGGAGGTGTAAACTAGCGGGTGGACCAATAGCATTAGCAATACAAAAGTACGAGGTTTCGAATTCTCGCTTGTCCCGAAATTAAAACGCGAATTTTTCAGGTCTCTACATATAGGTGATTCCGTCATTTGCTGTGAAACATACGAGTGATGGGGAAAATCAAGTGTGGCATTGTTATTATTGTTACAATATTTCTCACACCCACGTGGGCATAACCAGGTTTTTTAAGGGATGCCGGTCTTGGTTAAATAAAAAAGCTAATATCAATTTAATAATTCATTTATTAACAATCCAAAAAAAAAAGTATGTAAAGCTTTATTCCTCGACAAAAATACAATTACTTTATATTTACAGCTAATATTTACATAACCACCAGTCACCTCACATAAATTAACACAATCAATAGTTAAAATTAGCATCTATAAACACAATTACTACTAAAAATCATATGTTTCAATCTGATATCTGGCTGTTCCAGTAGGCCTGCTTACAATAAGTAGGGGCAGTGATATTTCGCGAAAAGATTTCGAGACAAGATACAGTCCAAAGCACTGTAGGGTCGTCCAGCTTCTTTGATAGGCTAAAAAATGTTCTGGCCCGTGTTAACCGTTTGCGCACGAATCACGAAGGTTCAGTGTCTGAGTTACTTAGTCCTGAGTGGCATGGTCAAATACGGACACGGCACCAGCAGCCAATGAAGGTATAACTACAGCTGAGGCGTGTGTATACTATTGAAGTCTACTGTGGGCTCCGATTTTTACGCGAAAAGTCACTGGCCCTAACAATAAGTCTCTATCATTTTCATCTACTCAGTCCCACCTTGTTTCAGTTCAGATGTCCTAAGTACGGTCAGTCTAACATGTTCTGGAGCTATCCGAGCGCTCCCGTACACAGTCGCACTCTGCTCGTCAGACGGCCTTAGCACAGAGTAAATAAGTACACAGATGCGAAATGGCGCTGAAGTTCCTTTGATGTGGGCGTCCCACATTCACTGATTGGCTGTGCGGAGTTCTGGAAGCTGCCCTTGTGTATGATTGGCTACCGCGTTCTGCGAAAGACACTCTGTTTGGTCGTGCTGCCGGTTGGCAAGTAGGTTACCAGGTGCTGATTGGTGAATGGCGTTCCGAAATGTTGCTGGTGAGTGATGCCATTTTGCTGGCGTGTGTGGCAGGAGTTTCCGGAATAATCTGCTGTTTAACTTCTGTAGACGTATGCACTCTGTAGCCCTAGTAAATTATGGGACGCTGATTGACGAACGAAGTTTCGACATGCTGCTCGAAAGTGGAGCCATTTGGCTAATGTGTACGGCTGGAGTTCGCTGTATAACCTGTAGTTTAACCTACCTATGCTTGAAGAACTCTGCAGCATTGCCATCAAGTTCCTTTTGATTTCACGGGCATTTGTATTAGGTTTATGGTTAAATGAGGACTGACGGTAGGAAAGATTACTTTTTTATTCCAACCCGGTGTGCATCGCCCTGCCATATATGATACCTAAGGGCAATGATATTTCGCGAAAATATTTCAAGACAAAATACAGTCCAAAGCACTGTAGGGTCGTCCAGCTTCTTTGATCGGCTAAAAAAATGTTCTGACCCGTGTTAACCGTTTGCACACGAATAACGAAGGTTCAGTGTCGGAGTTACTTAGTCCTGAGTGGCTTGGTCAAAGACGGACACGGCACCAGCAGCCAATGGAGGTCTAACAATAGCTGAGGTGTGTATATTGTATTGAAGTCTACTGTGTGCTCCGATTTTTACGCAAAAAGTCACTGGCCCTAATGATACCTAATTAACAACAACGTAAACTCCCGTACACCGAAAGAGACAGGGAAATGTTTATTAACTTAAATATGTTGCTTACCCACCAATTACTACTGTTATGCGTATAAAAATATAACTTTCAGTTGACACTAACTTGAACAATATATTTTAAGTCAGACTTTGAAGGCATAAGACATGGAACTTATTTTCCTGATACACTGCAAACATTTCTCTAAGTACAGGCAGGGGTGTACTGGTTCGACTANTAAGACATGGAACTTATTTTCCTGATACACTGCAAACATTTCTCTAAGTACAGGCAGGGGTGTACTGGTTCGACTACCCGCCTCACACCTAGGCGAACCGGGTTCGATTCCAGGCGGGGTCTCTCCCGGAATTTTCGCACGAGGGAATCGTGCCGGACGATGCCGCTGGTCGGTGGGTTTTCTCGGGGATCTCCCGTTTCCCCCGCACTTTCATTTCGGCGCTGCTCCATACTCACCTCGCTTCACACTCGTCGGCTCTCAAGACCTCCATGTTTGAGCAACTCTAATCTCTTCACCCACCCACTCTACGGGTTGTCCAATAGGTGGTACCCGCGCAGTATTTGTACAACCCTCGCCGACCTCCCGTGGTGCAGTCGGTTGGTGCGCCGCCGGTCTGGGGTGCGGCAGGTTCTGGGTTCGAATCCCAGGCCAGGGATGTGTGTTAGTTTAAGTTAGATCATACGCTAGTTTGTAAGCCGTCCTGTGATAAGCTTTCAGGCATAACACCGGGGGACGTTAATTAGCCCCTTTTAATCCAATTGTACAACCATCATGTCAGACACACACACACACACACACACACACACACAAACTAATGTTTGGTGGTGACTGGCATCGTGCACATGCCTCCCGTTGTGGTAAACGCTTCCCATCGATCCCACTTTTCACAATTAAGATTAATTTACATTTTTGTAAACATCTGGTTCGCAAATTAACCACATCAGTGTATATACGTAATGGAAAAGTAGGAATGTTAAGTATTTTTCCATTTTCCCCAAGTAGCTTGGTATAACAGCGACATTCAACATTATCTACTGTACATTATTTATACCGTCGCATCTGATACATTTCTCATACTATGTTTGGATTAAAAACTGTCATTACAGTTTCGGTATTTAACTGAAAAACTTATTTTACAGTGTACTTTTAGTAAGATTCTACTGTTTTATTTGATACTAGCAGAACTGACCGGCTTTGCCCGGGTGTAATAGGAAAACCTGTGATATCTTCTAAGATATTCATTTAAATGATATGGTGTAAATGACAAATTTTATCTTAACTAAATGCTTAAGGTAACTAACATATTTTATTGAATAAGGATGTATACTATGTCAGTCAAAACGGCTTCGCAAGTGAACCATTATTTTTGATCAAACTTTGAAAGGCAAAAATTGTTTNGTATACTATGTCAGTCAAAACGGCTTCGCAAGTGAACCATTATTTTTGATCAAACTTTGAAAGGCAAAAATTGTTACTGTGGGTCATCCTTAAAATATAAACATATACTATCGCGGACCTTTTTTAGTAGGCTTTTTTGAGAGATACAATTATGTAGAACATTAATTTCATGTATCTGTTATGGTTTAGTCAACGCAAGCCATGGAAGCGCCCAAAAAGTGGGGGTTTTTTTACGACAAAAGTTGACATTTCTCTTATATNTTTAGTCAACGCAAGCCATGGAAGCGCCCAAAAAGTGGGGGTTTTTTTACGACAAAAGTTGACATTTCTCTTATATCCTTACATTAAATATAAATTTTTTATACACCAAAACCTTCCTCAAGAAATTTTCTAAATTATGTTGAAAACTGCATCAAAATACACCAAGTAGTTTAGAAGTATGAAGCGAATACAGAGACAGACGCGGATAAGCGACTTTGTTTTATACTATTTAGAGATGTAAGCAAAATATGATCGATATGTATCGATTTTCAAGTTTCTTATTTTTTTAAAGAACGATTGTAATTATCACCATTATCACTCTGTCATTTTCATTTGAACACTAAAAGTGTTGAATAATCATCTCTCATTTTCAAGCCACCAAATTCATCTTAATTTTCTTTGATGAAAACTCTTCTCCCTACAAACGCTCTGTTTGATCGAATTTTGACACCCCTGCTAGTAGAATAAAGCGAGAATTCTGGTACAACAATGCATTTTAAATTGCGTGTTCCACGGAGGAGGGGGGGGGGGCAATATCAAAGTCACCAAATGTCAGGGTATAGGCCACACACATTTAACATGACAGCGGACTGAGGCCATTGACCCGCTCCACAGCTCCACTTTCATGATTCATCTCGACCCCATTTAAATACATCGTCCCTGAACTCTTATTTATATTCTACTTACGCTGTAAGTTAAAATATATACAGATTCAACAAAGTATTTTTAAGAGTTGATTTGAAAAGAGCTGAAGTAACAGGAACCAGCTATCGATGCCGACTGGCTGCGTGATGTTCTAGAAACGGCCCTAGCGCCTTGTCGGCGTCATAACAGTGCGAAATGCTAGCACCTGGGATAGTCTCTATCTTATAAACGGGTCGTTACGTATTGGAAATTATCTACTATTGTCTCACACCTTACAAGTAGTATAAAATAAAAATTTCGTGTTACGGTGACAAAATTTTTCTATCTTCTTCGATATTGACATTTTTTTGTTATCGAAAGGCATTTTTCCTATTTGACTACTCGAAACTAAGTGATTAAAAAACCAAACTACGTTTTTGTAAACAGATAAGGAGCGTCATAAAAACTGACATCTAATCATAAACANAAGTGATTAAAAAACCAAACTACGTTTTTGTAAACAGATAAGGAGCGTCATAAAAACTGACATCTAATCATAAACGAAGCAAGTAACCAAGTAGTTTTTTTTTTTTATATGTCTGTGTCAATATTTTTTGGGGGCATTTACCGCTATTAGTTCTTCATTGTCAAAAGTAAAGTTCTGTCATGATGTATATAATGTGTAACTCAATGCAACAGTTTTAACATTTAAAACAAAATGGGTTGCTTTCAGTTTCACACTTGACAACCAGCAGGAATGGTTGATTAATAGTTTTTAAGCATCATAGTTAATAAGGTGAAAGCACCAGAGAAAAATGTTATTGAATTTTAAAAATAAATTTACGTGTGTCTCTTGTCTGAACTGCGGATGCCTTTCCAACACAATGGCACATACAACGTTCTCTTTGAAAAGAAACGAATGGCTCCCAAGGAATCTGGGATACCATTCCTGCGGCATCTCGAGAAAATTATAAGTTAGGATGTGTGTTACACCCATCTCCAGATAGCCTTTCAAGGCAATAACCAGGGACTTAAAGNAAGTGATTAAAAAACCAAACTACGTTTTTGTAAACAGATAAGGAGCGTCATAAAAACTGACATCTAATCATAAACAAAGCAAGTAACCAAGTAGTTTTTTTTTAAATATGTCTGTGTCAATATTTTTGGGGGCATTTACCGCTATTAGTTCTTCATTGTCAAAAGTAAAGTTCTGTCATGATGTACATCATGTGTAACTCAATGTAACAGTTTAACATTTAAAACNTAACTCAATGTAACAGTTTAACATTTAAAACAAAATGGTTTGCTTTCAGTTTCACACTTGACAACCAGCAGGAATGGTTGATTAATAGTTTTTAAGCATCATAGTCAATAAGGTGAAAGCACCAGAGAAAAATGTTATTGAATTTTAAAAATAAATTTACGTGTGTCTTTTGTCTGAACTGCGGATGCCTTTCCAACACAATGGCACATACAACGTTCTCTTTGAAAAGAAACGAATGGCTCCCAAGGAATCTGGGATACCATTCCTGCGGCGTCTAGAGAAAATTATAAGTTAGGATGTGTGTTACACCCATCTCCAGATAGCCTTTCAAGGCAATAACCAGGGACTTAAAGNGAGAAAATTATAAGTTAGGATGTGTGTTACACCCATCTCCAGATAGCCTTTCAAGGCAATAACCAGGGACTTAAAGAACACTAATATTTCTTTATTTTTACCGATCGGAGGAGAGAGAGAAAAAAAATTGGTCGGTAAGATGAAAAGGCGTTCGAGGAAAATATTCTCTACCCTTGCCTTCCCCCAGAAAAAAAAAAAGAGACATTTTCTGTAAGCTCTTTTATAAATCCTCTACATCTTGTAACTACTATCAATCTGCACATATCCAGTCAGGCAAGAAAAAATTCCTGTGTGTGATTCTTGAGTCATGGGAGACGCAGGAAATAATCAGAAATTACAGTTTGTAGTCAGTTCATGGTCGCTTCCAACTTTTCTGAAGCCTTGCTGAAGTTCTACTTTCAGGATATTCCTCCACCTCATCTAAACAAAAAACTGAACCAAGCACCGAATTCGTGCGCACTCATTTTAAACATTTTTTTAATGAGAACATTTCTTACCAGGCATTACCAACTCACCTTTTTTTATCCCTGCATTTATTCATATTAATTATAAATAAAATATAAGTTAATTTAAATATAACTAAAAGTTAAATTCAACAAAAAATATAATACTTTCATGTTAACACAAGTATCAAGCGCTTTTGATTCATGAAATATTGAGGAAAAGACCAAACACGACATGCACGGGTCTTGAGAGCCGATGAGGGTGAAGCCAGGAGAGAATTGGGCGGAGACGGAATGTAACGGCGANAAGTATCAAGCGCTTTTGATTCATGAAATATTGAGGAAAAGACCAAACACGACATGCACGGGTCTTGAGAGCCGATGAGGGTGAAGCCAGGAGAGAATTGGGCGGAGACGGAATGTAACGGCGAGGAAAACAGGAGATCGCCGAGAAAACCCGCTGACCAGCGGCATCGTCTGGCACTATTCCCACATGTGAAAAACCGGGAGTGACCCCGCTGGAAATCGAGCCCGGTTCGCCCAGATGGGAGGCTAGTATTCTAACCACTACACCACCGCGGTCCCAAAAAGTGCAAAGNAAATCGAGCCCGGTTCGCCCAGATGGGAGGCTAGTATTCTAACCACTACACCACCGCGGTCCCAAAAAGTGCAAAGAAACTGTGAATGGATTATAGAATGGTTTTTTATGTGACAGGTGGAAATATGCGCAGGCACTTCTTCGGTGACTGAAAAAAATTAATTACCTTATTTCAGTAAGGCAAAACATTCAAATAATTAAAACAACACTCTTTTAAAGATAACTGCAAGACGCTACAGGTAGGTACTCATTACTAGAGGTGCGTGGATTTTGGGAATTCATTTGACAGCAGTCTATAAACTTCACTATCCTTTTCATACTTGGTCACAATTGTTTATTCATTTGCTGTTGCCATGGTTGAGGTTTTTTTTTATTCAACTTGGTTGCACGCAAGGAGCATACAAGAATAGAGTTGCGTCTCAACAGTATGATGAAGTTACCTTATCTTATTAATTCGTTTGCCGTATTAGGTACTGCGTTAACGCCAACCTTAGAACACATAGTAAACTACAAATGTTCACTTTGTTATGTAAGCAACTATTGCGTGTGAAGTTGGCCATACTCAATTTAATGCTATTTTATGACTGGCCAACATTTTCTGGGCTCTATTAGATACTGATTGAGTGATTTATTCGCAGATTTTTTTCATACCATACATGCATCCGAGAGAATAAGAATCATTATCACGGAGATGAAACAGTTATTTATAAACAGTTTCGCACAAATATCAATGGAGAAAAAAAAACACGTCGTATGAAATAACCGACGTGAAAGCCACATTCACGGTAATCTGAGGACTTTAGAAATCAACCTTTGAAAAATGTCACTGCCCGTACCACCNGACGTGAAAGCCACATTCACGGTAATCTGAGGACTTTAGAAATCAACCTTTGAAAAATGTCACTGCCCGTACCACAATATATTTTAACAGGTAAACTGACTGGCATGCATCCAGTAAAGTTGGTAACGACAGAGGGAAAGTAGGCCCGTGACTTAAGGTTGATCCTAAGTTCTAGGTGAATATTTCTGAGTACTAAAATAATTACTTTCTCTTTCTGTTTTTTTTAAATTCATACAAGTTTAAGAATGAGCTAATTTGTAAAAAAAATTATTTTTCTAATATATTTTTAGCAGAGCTTAGAAAAGTGCTAACTTTGTCGTGAAGAGCCTATAGACTAAGAATATTGNGACGTGAAAGCCACATTCACGGTAATCTGAGGACTTTAGAAATCAACCTTTGAAAAATGTCACTGCCCGTACCACCATATATTTTAACAGGTAAACTGACTGGCATGCATCCAGTAAAGTTGGTAACGACAGAGGGAAAGTAGGCCCGTGACTTAAGGTTGATCCTAAGTTCTAGGTGAATATTTCTGAGTACTAAAATAATCACTTTATCTTTCTGTTTTTTTTTAATTCATACAAGTTTAAGAATGAGCTAATTTGTAAAAAAAAATTTTTTTCTAATATATTTTTAGCAGAGCTTAGAAAAGTGCTAACTTTGTCGTGAAGAGCCTATAGACTAAGAATATTGNTTTTTCTAATATATTTTTAGCAGAGCTTAGAAAAGTGCTAACTTTGTCGTGAAGAGCCTATAGACTAAGAATATTGTTGTACCACAACCAGAATTAATTTAAGTAATCAAGCAGGTATTTATAAAACATCTAAAGATAGCAGCAACTGCGTGACATTTATTGCTAATTTATGCGATACACAGGTAGTAAACATTCTGTTTAAATATTCAACCATTTTCGTTTTAATGCCGAAAGTCGTAAGAACGTAGAACCTCGACTTCGAGAATCTGCAGCAAGGATTCGTTTTCCTTATTCGATTTTATGGGGCCACTTTGCTCGTAATACAGTCNTCGACTTCGAGAATCTGCAGCAAGGATTCGTTTTCCTTATTCGATTTTATGGGGCCACTTTGCTCGTAATACAGTCACATGATTCCCTTCTCTTTATTATTCTACTATCTAAATAGTTGACAGCGTATGGTAAACCAAGTATAGCTAGAGACATGAAAAATGCGCCAGTTCAACGACCTGCAGGCTAGACTCTACAGTCTTATTTACAAATACGCCGATATTAACTGCATATTGGTTGTCTGTTGTCACAGTGGAAGGCGACGATTGGGCCAGCGTTCTTCAGGGGGTGTAAAAATCCGCGTGGACCAATGGCTTAAGTTTTATAAACACACGTGTTTTGAATTCTAGCTTGTCTCCAAATGAATCCGCGAATTTTTCAGGTCTCTATGTATAGCCCAGTCCTAAAAGTACAGGTAGTTTATACATGCTTGGAGTCTAGCGTACTACGGAAAGGATGCGCATCTAACATTGCTTCGCATCTCTTTGCACAACGACAACCTTTTGTTGTTTTGTTAACTGGAGAGAAATTTCGACCGAAATAAAGACTAAGGAAATTAAACTTTCGTCTGGCCATCGTTTCCGTGTAAATTGGCTGATTTGAAGTCATGTACGTGGGACGAACAATTATTTGTGATTTCGATAGTGAACGATGTGGACATGACGGCAAGCCGAACTGGCTGACCTTTCGTCGAACGCTGCGAGTGGTATCGTCAGGCTGAGATGCGATATCTTCATTGTCCGTGTAGTCGTCGTTTCCACCTGCAGCCACTTCACAGGAGAGCGTGGAATACTGCAATCTTTGAAACATACGGACCTCGGTTCGGATAAATGTAGATTTCTAAATACACACAGGGCATATGACACGTGAACAGGCCGTCACTTGAAACAAACCAATTACAACAGTGAAATATCGTCTTGTGTTCGGTATTTACGGGCGTTAGCCATAAAAAAAAAGTGTTATTTTATATTTGTACTCCACACCGTTCAACTTTTAGACATTATCAGTTTTTACTCTTTCCTCACAAAAAAAAACCGAGCACATAGTTGTCGCATGAGCACAAGTCAAAATCATAATTTTGTGTTTTAGAGATGTACAAATAATTAAAACCGTCTTACGTACAACAACGCGATAATTCACACTGAAAATGATGCCAAGATATACATCAAGACGTCTATGAAATTGCAAAAGGAAATGTTTTTGCNACTTGAAACAAACCAATTACAACAGTGAAATATCGTCTTGTGTTCGGTATTTACGGGCGTTAGCCATAAAAAAAAGTGTTATTTTATAATTGTACTCCACACCGTTCAACTTTTAGACATTATCAGTTTTTACTCTTTCCTCACAAAAAAAACCGAGCACATAGTTGTCGCATGAACACAAGTCAAAATCATAATTTTGTGTTTTAGAGATGTACAAATAATTAAAACCGTCTTACGTACAACAATGCGATAATTCACACTGAAAATGATGCCAAGATATACATCAAGACGTCTATGAAATTGCAAAAGGAAATGTTTTTGCAATTTAAAAAAAATTGCTGGTAATAATGAAGTTCTTGCATATTTTTGATTTGTGGCTGTCCCTAAATTCATAGAAAATAATTTTTACTAAACATACCTTAAAATGAATTAAAACAAGGTGTCTTCAGTTTCCCTTGCTAAAATTTGTACAAATAGTTTGGTTTTTTATTTTGTACATTATAAAAACAGTAAAATTTGGACTTGGCTATGTCATTTTTCAGAAACAATGCGATCTAAATGAATTTTATCTGAGGAAAAGGCACTCACAGAGAATGTCTACAAGTTGAACAATATATGATAGAAATATACAATAACAAGTTTTTTCGTGGCCAACGGCCGTAACTCCTCTTATGTAATAATGTGTGTTTTCTTGCAAAGCGCAAATATATTTCCATTCTGGTGTTAGTATAGGCTATTAATGGTAAAGTGAGCACCTTTGAAAGACCTCTCATTTGGAGTAATAGTCAATAAATGTGTTTTTTTTAAGCCTTAGGCGTTAACTTCCGAGCGCGGTGGAATGTACACATTGCGTTTATTGTTTACTTTGTAATATTGATTTTAAAAATGCTGTGGTTTAATGATAAAAAAAATGGCCGGAAGGAAAAATAAACTAGGGGCTTCAAAAATGCTCTACAACAATAATCTGCAAACAAGTTGCATTCTACAACAATAATCTGATAATATTTTAGTGTAAAAATTACTTACTCTAGGTTTCCTTGGTATGTAGTTGGATCAAGCCATGAAAAAAATCTTACAAACTTAACATTATTTACTCCGAAAAGGTTTTAAATGTTTCAATTAAAATTAAAATATGAACAAGTTGAGGTAAAAGTAAATTGTGCGATTAAGAATCCGAGGTAAGAGATAAGAAAAGGATAAACACTAAAATAAGCACTATTTTAAAATATGTTTTTTTTTAAACGAAATACTTTCTTTTCAACTGGTCTTTTTTCTACGGTAAGGAAACAATAAGTGACATTTTCTTTACATTTAAACAATTACGTGGAAGTGAAATAATGCAAGCCCGGGCGTGAGCCCAAAACCATTTACTTTTGAATTATTTGTCCCAACTGCAAGAATTATTCTGCAATTATAACGACGACGAACTTTTTTTTTCTAAAGAAAAATATCAAGTATAGATGTGTTTACAACTATTATAGTTATTCCCGTGATCTAGTTCACCTTGTCAAGTACTTTTAGCTTTCTTCGTCTCTTAGAAAAGTGTTACGGTATCGTGACGTATATAGCGACGCTGCTGAAATCCAAACCAGAGGGGCGAATAGAATAAGTGAGCTGGTTCAAAGTACAACCTCGCAGGTCGTGTGTGTTTTTGGATTTCTCTAAAGTGTTGGTCGAAATTGCTATAGTTTATAGTAGTGACCGGTCGGCGTATGAAGGGAATTGTTGCTTTCGAGTTATTATTTCTCAATCGTACACGCATCCTAACCTATTCAGCCAAGAGCCTGGGCGTTATGCCCTTCACGTGCCCTACATTTCGCTTTGTCGTTATTCAACTGTAATTCTTTTCGCCACTTACAAACCACAGCAACACCATGAATAAATAAATTAATAACTCCCTGGCACGGGTAGTACAACAGTTGAACAAAATAATATATATAGTCCCTTCGTGGTTGCTTACAACTTTCGTGAAACCCTGTCAAAGTTCTACTTCCATGATATTCCTCCGCTACATGCAAACAAAAAGCATAACTAGGTCCAGAAAATTACACCAAAGGGACAACGCACCGCATTCGTGCGGACTCAGTTTACAACACACGTCTATTTTCTCTGTTTTTATTCATATTAACTATAAATGAAATATAATATAGACAAAATATAGGTAAAATTAAAATTTGATAATAAATAATATACTTTTTTTTTTACTAACAGACACATAAAATGCTTGCGATATAGGTATGACATATTTAGGAAACAACCAAACACAGCAGACATGTAGTGATTTCTCAAAGATTTGATTAAAAAATTGTGAAGAAATTCAAACGGACGAGTATGCTCGAATACAAGACTGCGCACTTGGGCCACCAAGAAATCAAGGCTGTGTCCCAATTCGCTATAAAAGTACTTTCTCGCCCACTCTTGACGTCACAGAGAGTACTCTCTGCTGTCCCAATCGGAGGAAAGAGTGCGAGAGGGGAGTGAACGACGATGTACACTCGCTGCTCACTCTCGCACCCTCTCTGGCAGCCATGTCGTTTTCAACTCTAACCTCAAATATCCAGAGATAATTTTTGTTTCTACAACAGTGTTAGAGATCGACTGAACTTAACATTGCGATTGTGAAATGCGTAATACCAACAATATTCAGTTTGAAATGAATAATGATATTGCTTTCACGTTTCGTTTGTGTTAGTTGCGTGCATATTATTACGTACTGTGCTTTGCAAATAACAGTTTAGTTTTATGATTACGCAAAAATTAAACAATTTAAAATAAGTTGCCATTTAATAAAACACTGTACATTTCTTTAGGGAAAGCGAAAGGCCAGCACTATTTTATTTTCCACTATTTAGTACCTTTTCTGTCAGAGAAATAATGCCGAAGGCTTAGAGAGAGAACAAGTCTCAACTGGCTAGTGTGAGCCACAGTGTAGCACAGTTCAAGTCGAGACACGGCCCAAGTTGACGCGAAGAGTCGCGAACGAGGAAGGCGTGGAAGGGAGTTGGAACAAGGATGTATGGCAATAGCTCGGGAACACAACGGTATGNTGAACAAGTTGAGGTAAAAGTAAATTGTGCGATTAAGAATCCGAGGTAAGAGATAAGAAAAGGATAAACACTAAATTAAGCACTATTTTAAAATATGTTTTTTTTTAAACGAAATACTTTCCATTCAACTGGTCTTTTTTCTACGGTAAGGAAACAATAAGTGACATTTTCTTTACATTTAAACAATTACGTGGAAGTGAAATAATGCAAGCCCGGGCGTGAGCCCAAAACCATTTACTTTTGAATTATTTGTCCCAACTGCAAGAATTATTCTGTAATTATAATGACGACAAACTCTTTTGTTCTAAAGAAAAATATTAAATATAGATATGTTTACAACTATTATAGTTATTCCTGTGCTCTAGTTCACCTTGTCAAGTACTTTTAGCTTTCTTCGTCTCTTAGAAAAGTGTGANTTAGCTTTCTTCGTCTCTTAGAAAAGTGTGACGGTATCGTGACGTATATAGCGACGCTGCTGAAATCCAAACCAGAGGGGCGAATAGAATAAGTGAGCTGGTTCAAAGTACAACCTCGCAGGTCGTGTGTGTTTTTGGATTTCTCTAAAGTGTTGGTCGAAATTGCTATAGTTTATAGTAGTGACCGGTCGGCGTATGAAGGGAATTGTTGCTTTCGAGTTATTATTTCTCAATCGTACACGCATCCTAACCTATTCAGCCAAGAGCCTGGGCGTTATGCCCTTCACGTGCCCTACATTTCGCTTTGTCGTTATTCAACTGTAATTCTTTTCGCCACTTACAAACCACAGCAACACCATGAATAAATAAATTAATAACTCCCTGGCACGGGTAGTACAACAGTTGAACAAAATAATATATATAGTCCCTTCGTGGTTGCTTACAACTTTCGTGAAACCCTGTCAAAGTTCTACTTCCATGATATTCCTCCGCTACATGCAAACAAAAAGCATAACTAGGTCCAGAAAATTACACCAAAGGGACAACGCACCGCCTTCGTGCGAACTCAGTTTACAACACACGTCTATTTTCTCTGTTTTTATTCATATTAACTATAAATGAAATATAATATAGACAAAATATAGGTAAAATTAAAATTTGATAATAAATAATATACTTTTTTTTTTACTAACAGACACATAAAATGCTTGTGATATATGACATATTTAGGAAACAACCAAACACAGCAGACATGTAGTGATTTCTCAAAGATTTGATTAAAAAATTGTGAAGAAATTCAAACGGACGAGTATGCTCGAATACAAGACTGCGCACTTGGGCCACCAAGAAATCAAGGCTGTGTCCCAATTCGCTATAAAAGTACTTTCTCGCCCACTCTTGACGTCACAGAGAGTACTCTCTGCTGTCCCAATCGGAGGAAAGAGTGCGAGAGGGGAGTGAACGACGATGTACACTCGCTGCTCACTCTCGCACCCTCTCTGGCAGCCATGTCGTTTTCAACTCTAACCTCAAATATCCAGAGATAATTTTTGTTTCTACAACAGTGTTAGAGATCGACTGAACTTAACATTGCGATTGTGAAATGCGTAATACCAACAATATTCAGTTTGAAATGAATAATGATATTGCTTTCACGTTTCGTTTGTGTTAGTTGCGTGCATATTATTACGTACTGTGCTTTGCAAATAACAGTTTAGTTTTATGATTACGCAAAAATTAAACAATTTAAAATAAGTTGCCATTTAATAAAACACTGTACATTTCTTTAGGGAAAGCGAAAGGTCAGCACTATTTAGTACCTTTTCTGCCAGAGAAATAATGCCGAAGGCTTAGAGAGAGAACAAGTCTCAACTGGCTAGTGTGAGCCACAGTGTAGCACAGTTCAAGTCGAGACACGGCCCAAGTTGACGCGAGGAGTCGCGAACGAGGAAGGCGTGGAAGGGAGTTGGAACAAGGATGTATGGCAATAGCTCGGGAACACAACGGTATGGCTCGCCCAGCGTGGCAGGACAGACTGGCCACCCCTCAAGAGGTATGGATGTTCGGCTGGTGGCCTGAGTCAGGGTTGAAAAAGGCTGGGAGTGAGGGGCGAAGAAAGACAGAGAGAGAGATGGACATGCACCTGCGGCACAAAAGCGCGGGAAGATGGACAGACAGTAAGCTTTTTCGCTTTCTGCTGCCATATCGGGCAGAGGGAACATAAAAAAAATCAACACCAATACCAGCGCATCGC
Source organism: Clitarchus hookeri (assembly GCA_002778355.1). Classification (NCBI taxonomy): domain Eukaryota; kingdom Metazoa; phylum Arthropoda; class Insecta; order Phasmatodea; family Phasmatidae; genus Clitarchus; species Clitarchus hookeri. The sequence continues at coordinate 57,876 of NQII01005948.1, forward strand.
TGTCCCACTTCTAGGACCCCTAGATTACCGGGAGAGAGAGAGAGAGAGAGAAAGAGAGAGAGAGAGGAGACCCTATGAAGAGAAGGAAAATGTGTTTTCATTCCTTAATCGGTAAAAAAAAAATATGTTTTTTTTTCTACCTAGAACTGCCCTGTTCTCGTACACACAGACTGTGTCTGAATTCACACCGCCTTGCGCCCTTGTCCACTTCCCGTTGCGCCCTTCGCGCGAGATATAGGCCCTTGTCCCCTTAGTGAAGAAGTAAGTGCACATCGAATTCGGACACCTTGTTCGCTTGTATCTCGATTATTGACCGATCGATGCGCGAGTTTCTGTTCTTTACACCTGAGGCCAAGACGGGAATTCCGCGGTGTTGGTTTACGTTTTTATTTGCTAGCAGGCAGCTTCATCCGCCGACCCTTCCACAAATAAAAATATCAGATGCAACGGACTAAACGGCCAGAAAACATCAAACCATTTATAATATACAAAAACCTACTAGTTTTCAGTTTTTTCGAAGAAAGTTCGTCACCCAAATATAAAGAGTGAACAAACAGCAACGAAACCTTGGCTGAAGGGGATATTCTAGGGTGTCCTGCAAAAGTGCAATCTTTTTGGAGAATATTGTGATTATTTTGTATTTATCAACACATATATATTTCTTCTTTGTTTTATTTCATGTCTAAGTTACGAAGTGCGTAATCTATTCCAAAATTTACTGCTATTTGTTAGGAAATAAAATCCCTTATAGAACGGAAAAAATCGTCGAAGAAATAAGATCGAAATGTATCCTATCCGAACCTTAGATGTGCGAGAGTGATTAACTGTCAATTAACAAAATTGTGCCCAATGCTTACGTACAACTGTTTTTTGTGTAAATACTTCTATATTATTTGCTTGCAAAATATTCTGTAGCGCCTACAAACTAAATGAAATTGACTCTTCATATTCAGAGTGATCATGATTATCACTTTATCTGGTTGCTAAAAAAAAAAATATATTTTTTAATTATGTAACCTCATTTAGGATACAATTTTGCGTGTAATATATTATGAACTAACCTGCTAGTAATTAATTAATTTTGTATATTTCCATTGTAAAATTATGTCTCGTCCTTCTCTATATTGTGTATTCTTCCACCATATGTAAAATTACCCCGTCGCTTTCTCGTCGCCTTCCCCTTCGGGCAGCCATGGAATGATTGACATCGGTGACCTAGCTGGCGTCACAGCCCCATCNTTTTGTGTAAATACTTCTATATTATTTGCTTGCAAAATATTCTGTAGCGCCTACAAACTAAATGAAATTGACTCTTTATATTCAGAGTGATCATGATTATCACTTTATCTGGTTGCTAAAAAAAAAAATATATTTTTTAATTATGTAACCTCATTTAGGATACAATTTTGCGTGTGATATATTATGAACTAACCTGCTAGTAATGAATTAATTTTGTATATTTCCATTGTAAAATTATGTCTCGTCCTTCTTCGTGTCATTTTCTTGCAACTGTCCTCTTTTTTTTTAATGCTAGTTACTTGAACGTGTCCTCTTTTTTTAACACCAAACATGTGGTAACCGTACTTGTGATACCAAGCACGTATGCAGTAAGGGAACAACGTGGCACGAGTGTTCTAGCTAACTGCATTTATGCAGTTAACGGAACACGGCCCTACAACATTGTGAAAGTGTGGCACTTGTCCCACTCTACATCCTGCTGTCTCTTGACTCAGCAAATATCTGACAACGTATTTGTTGTGTTCCAATTCACTGCACCATATCCCCATTCACTTACCCTTGATCCCTAGTGAATGCTGTTCGCAGTAAAGTGAGCACTATGAAAGCCCTGCTTAAGATCTACTTGTATGAGGGCCCTATATTGTGTATTCTTCCACCATATGTAAAATTACCCCGTCGCTTTCTCGTCGCCTTCCCCTTCGGGCAGCCATGGAATGATTGACATCGGTGACCTAGCTGGCGTCACAGCCCCATCTCCTCCTGCTGGAGAAGCCGACGAGTGTAGAGGATGCACAAGAATATTCTGTGAACTAGGACCCTTGGCGCAACGCGGCATTTAGAGAAAGAAATTTTCGGGCTATGGCCTACGACTCTATAAATACAAGCCGCAGCTGAACTGTCGGAAGTCTCGGTAGAAGCCTTCGGGCTGAGTGCGGTAACCGGGACATCGATGAAGAGGACGGGCGATGACAGGAGATTACGAGACGACGGCGGACGAGGCGTTCGTGGTGAGAATGGACGAGAGGGCGTGAAACCCGACGAGTGAAGGCTACTGTGCACGAGGGCGCTCGGAGAACTCTAGAACATTGCGGACTGGCGGGACATGGACTAAACTGAGGTGGGACTGAATGAACATGTAATACGGAAATTATTGTAAATATTGGAACTGTCAAATATGGACACATAATTTATAAAATAATTGAATAGGTTTTGAAACACTGTCTTTTGGGACATATTCTTAATTATATAATAACATTAATTTATTTGAGGTAGTTGTAAATGATAGTGATTAAATTCCTAAATTGTCAATAGCATGTGATATCGATTTATTGTGCTAATTTGGGCCGAGAGAATTTTGTTTGTAGATATTGCAAATTAAATTAGGAAATTATAATTAACTCTTTAATTTAATTAAGACCTCTATCCCTTAAAGAACCTGGTTTAGCCCACTGACTTTGAGAGAAAATTGTTTCATTTTACTAAGGATGCATGTAAAATGAAGAAAACAATACATATAAGTAGAATGAAAAAGGAAAGTTTTTGGCAAGGGGGTGGGGGCTCATTGCGTCGGAGCTGTTCATGCTGTCATTCCGGTCGGCCAACGGCCATCTTGTCCGTCAAGTTGAATGTCAAAGACCTTAACCTTGACCTTTGATATTTTACATTAAAAACCCAAGAAAAAAAGAAAAAAATTATTAAAAAGTATTAAAATTATAAAAAATTTTATTAAATTGTATTACTAATGACATAGCACGAACAGCTCCGACGCTCCGAGCCCCAGCCCCCTTTTCACAAACTTCCCTTTTTCATTCTACTTATATAATTTCNCACGAACAGCTCCGACGCTCCGAGCCCCAGCCCCCTTTTCACAAACTTCCCTTTTTCATTCTACTTATATAATTTCAGTATTCACAATGTTTACCTAACGCTTTTAATTCAATTTTAAAATACGGAATTAATTAATAAAAACAAGAAGAAAAAGCTGTGATGGTTACCTACTTTACCGGGTGCATGCCACTCAGTGTAACCCTAAGAATATATGCAGAAACTGGCAATGACATTTTTCAAAGGTTGATTTCCAAAGTGTTAAATTAATCGTGAACAACCTATACCCACAATTCCTCACATTACCTCGCTCCCTCCTTGAGAAAGAGTGTATAATTTCGAAACCCGCCTTCGTTTCGCAATTTACAACGCATATACAAAAAAAAATCAATTAATTAAACGGACTTTCTAATGTTGCCTCGGTTTGCGTGCGAACAACTGTGTCCAGAAAATGGCACGAAGAAGATGCAAGACAGTCGTAAACAATTGAAAAAACAGAACTTACAGTGAAGGGCACGCCGCNAGAAAATGGCACGAAGAAGATGCAAGACAGTCGTAAACAATTGAAAAAACAGAACTTACAGTGAAGGGCACGCCGCTCGTGCCCTTGGACAGAGGGGAACATTTTAAGGCGCATCCGTGCCACCTTCGTTTTAATTGGAACAACCCTAACATGACGTCACGACCCCGATGCGTTTTTTTCAAACTCACGTAGCCAGTTANTATTGGAACTGTCAAATATGGACACATAATTTATAAAATAATTGAATAGGTTTTGAAACACTGTCTTTTGGGACAGATTCTTAATTATATAATAACATTAATTTATTTGAGGTAGTTGTAAATGATAGTGATTAAATTCCTAAATTGTCAATAGCAAGTGATATCGATTTATTGTGCTAATTTGGGCCGAGAGAATTTTGTTTGTAGATATTGCAAATTAAATTAGGAAATTATAATTAACTCTTTAATTTAATTAAGACCTCTATCCCTTAAAGAACCTGGTTTAGCCCACTGACTTTGAGAGAAAATTGTTTCATTTTACTAAGGATGCATGTAAAATGAAGAAAACAATACACATAAGTAGAATGAAAAAGGAAAGTTTTTGGCAAGGGGGTGGGGGCTCATTGCGTCGGAGCTGTTCATGCTGTCATTCCGGTCGGCCAACGGCCATCTTGTCCGTCAAGTTGAATGTCAAAGACCTTAACCTCGACCTTTGATATTTTACCTTAAAAACCCAAGAAAAAAAGAAAAAAATTATTAAAAAGTATTAAAATTATAAAATTTTTTATTAAATTGTATTACTAATGACATAACACGAACAGCTCCGACGCTCCGAGCCCCAGCCCCCTTTTCACAAACTTCCCTTTTTCATTCTACTTATATAATTTCAGTATTCACAATGTTTACCTAACGCTTTTAATTCAATTTTAAAATACGGAATTAATTAATAAAAACAAGAAGAAAAAGCTGTGATGGTTACCTACTTTACCGGGTGCATGCCACTCAGTGTAACCCTAAGAATATATGCAGAAACTGGCAATGAAATTTTTCAAAGGTTGATTTCCAAAGTGTTAAATTAATCGTGAACAACCTATACCCACAATTCCTCACATTACCTCGCTCCCTCCTTGAGAAAGAGTGTATAATTTCGAAACCCGCCTTCGTTTCGCAATTTACAACGCATATACAAAAAAAAATCAATTAATTAAACGGACTTTCTAATGTTGCCTCGGTTTGCGTGCGAACAACTGTGTCCAGAAAATGGCACGAAGAAGATGCAAGACAGTCGTAAACAATTGAAAAAACAGAACTTACAGTGAAGGGCACGCCGATCGTGCCCTTGGACAGAGGGGAACATTTTAAGGCGCACCCGTGCCATCNAGGGGAACATTTTAAGGCGCATCCGTGCCACCTTCGTTTTAATTGGAACAACCCTAACATGACGTCACGACCCCGATGCGTTTTTTTCAAACTCACGTAGCCAGTTAACAGCTGAATTGGTGCACAGCTGTTGTTAGTCATCATTTGTGGGAATTCTACCAAAACTGAGCAGCCAATTATCGAATTGATAATTTCGTTATTTATAGACTCCAGCATGTTTACACATTAGAATAAACTTGAAAAGTTGAGGAATTCTTGTAGAGGCACGTGAAAATGTTTGACAGCTAGTTTCCGTGGTTTTGTTCCTGTGTACTCGGCGCGTGGATCTAGGGCCGAGGTTCTTTTGTTCTTTTACCCCTCACTGGTAATAGGTACACGAGACTGACATTGCCGCGAGCCTCGGATAGCTGAGATAACTGCAGAGTCCTTCCCTTGTTAACAGTACTCCCTGTCTGGGCTTCACAGTGCAACGGCTTCGCTGCGCGGGTAATTACTGAAATCTTGTTGCCGAGAAGCGAAACAGACGGTGCTGCATGTCTAATTAAATCATCGGCGCCGTCCGAAAGGAAACAAAAATAATGCCAACGAAGGGCGAGGTCATTTACTCAGCGTAATTAACTGATCGGGTATCGGAATTGCCCGCCGTCCGAAACGTCAGTCGAGTTAAAGTTGATTAGGCTACGGGAGTCCGTTATCGGAGGCCCCCATCGGACGGAGAAAAGATTCCTCGGAACTGAGGTCGTGTTCTTGTCCGAGCCGTATTTCTTCATTATGTTCGTCACGAACCGCGGTCGGCAAATTAACAACGAGTTTAAATCATTCTTCGTCGTCATTATCAGAGCTGCTAGTTCTGCTGTCGTTAACACAGGCGCACGGATTGTAACACGCGCGTTTACAAACCCACCTGAACACATCAATAGGAAGAAGAAGAAAAAAAAGCCACGCATGCATAAATTACGTGGCCTGTATCCACACATTTAAATATAACGCAGACCTATTGACTGCACGCAGATATGCATAGTTTATTTACACTCGGATGTAAGAACATGTACACACATTACTTAAGAATTCGTGACTGCATGTAAATATAGACCTCAGGTAGAACCGCGTGTTTTTCGCGAAAAAAATTCCATAGCTATTTGTACTCCAGTACACGGTAGTCCAGAATTAACATAGTGTTTGGATAATTTTAACTTCAACACGTCTTAAGTGTCCACCAGCCAATCACGAACATTCTGTGACAGGGTAACTTTATTCTTATTGGCCCAGTCGAGTAGAAAATGTCTTCTCGCATAGACACGCGGCCAATAACCGAAGGAAATGAGCACGCTTGCACGTGAGAAGATAAAGTCTAGCCTGAGCTTAAATGTTTTCACGAAAGAAAAAAGGTGGCCCTAAGTATAAGCTGTTTACTGTAAACTTATCTCTTTTGAAAGCCCTGCATAAGATCTNCGAAAGAAAAAAGGTGGCCCTAAGTATAAGCTGTTTACTGTAAACTTATCTCTTTTGAAAGCCCTGCATAAGATCTACTTACATGCGCATTTATATTATTTTCAAATGTGTAAAATTGACATTGTCTTGGGCCTCATCACTTTTTCATGCGCAGCGGTCAAGTGAAACTGTAAATTTTTTTTAGAAAAGTAAATGTTATAGAAATGAGCTAGTTCTTACACTTTCAAGCATTGAAATTCAGGAAGCAAAATTAATAATTTCAGTATTCACAAATGTTTACTTAACACTTTTCATTTAACGCTAAGACATGGAACTATTTTCCCTCCGTCGTTGACAACTTCACTGGGCGCATGCCAGTCGGTGTGCCCGTTAAAATATATGCAGGTATGGGGCAGTGACATTTTTCATAGGTTGGTATCAAAAGTGCTCAATCAACCGTGCACAGCCTTCGTGTGTTCATGTACATTCAGTTGAAAAATATATATCAAAGCGACAAGAACACAGAGTAGATACGTATACAGAGACGAAATTGTGTGGCCGTTCATTCGATGTCGGTATTCCCATTCGCTGATTGGCCGCGCGAGAATGTGTGAAATGGCCTTGTGTCTGATTGGCCACTGCGTGCTTAGAAAGGTTCCCTATTGACTGGGCTGCCGGCTGGCGAGGAGGATACCAAGCGCTGATTGGCGAACGGCGTTTCTACATCTTGCTGGCCGGTCACGCCATTTTGCCGGCGTGTGCAGCTGGAGATCGCAGTATAAGCGGCTGTTTCGCCTCTTCATTCTTATGCATTCTGTGACAAGATTATAATTTAACAATCAATTGTTGTGCTATACGTAAGTGAATCTACGCTTTTCAATGGCTAAAGTAACAAGAAATTTAAATGTTGCAACACACTAGGAAATAATAATAACAATGAACCACCTTTACCAAGGTGACACGGCCGTTCACACAGAGAACTTCAGCCACGCGATAGCAAGATGGCTTCACTTTGCCAGCGATGCGCCTGAACGCCGTTCGCCAATCAGCGCCCGGCAACCTACTAGCCAGTCGGCAGCCAAGCCAATGGGGTTACCTTTTCAAGCACGCGGCACCCAGTCAGACACGAGGCCCGTTCCCAGAGCCTCGAGCAGCAATTCTATCAATGGGATACGCCCACGACAAAGGAAACCGCTTCGCCATTTCAGTTCTGTAGATAATCTATTCGCGGCATCTTCACGCTCTTTGAATAAAACCTTTGAAAAATTACCCCATGTATTACGTGTTTGGTTGTTTCCTAAATATGCCATTTATCACAAGTTTATAAATTATAATACGCCAATTTTAATTAATATGAATACAAACAGTGCGAAAATACGTGTGTTGGTAACGCAGAGTAACAAATAGCTCTTATGCAAAATATTATTACACCGAGTGCGCATAAATGCGGTGCGTTGTGGCTTTGGTGTATTTTTGTAAACGTAGTTAAATTTTTTTTTTATGAGGTGGAGGAATATCTTGGAAGTATAACTTCAGTAGGGCTTCAGAAAAGTGGAAGTTAACCGTGAATGGATTATAATAACATTCTAATTTTCACCGTTATGTACGTAAATACGTAAATCACACAGAAATTTAATGTAAAAAGAATATCATGCCCACACATTTAAACGGAACACTCCTTGGATAAAGTTAAGTCGTAGAACTATTTTTCCTACATCGTGGCCACACATACTGAAACCGCACAGGTTCAAGTTTCCGGTAAACAATATGTAGTAATAGGTAATTACTTTTTTCAAAAGTTGGTAATGAGTTGGACTAGTTACGTAGCAGCTATATAAGTCAAAGTGANAGTGAATCTACGCTTTTCAATGGCTAAAGTAACAAGAAATTTAAATGTTGCAACACACTAGGAAATAATAATAACCATGAACCACCTTTACCAAGGTGACACGGCCGTTCACACAGAGAACTTCAGCCACGCGATAGCAAGATGGCTTCACTTTGCCAGCGATGCGCCTGAACGCCGTTCGCCAATCAGCGCCCGGCAACCTACTAGCCAGTCGGCAGCCAAGCCAATGGGGTTACCTTTTCAAGCACGCGGCACCCAGTCAGACACGAGGCCCGTTCCCAGAGCCTCGAGCAGCAATTCTATCAATGGGATGCGCCCACGACAAAGGAAACCGCTTCGCCATTTCAGTTCTGTATATAATCTATTCGCGGCATCTTCACGCTCTTTGAATAAAACCTTTGAAAAATTACCCCATGTATGACGTGTTTGGTTGTTTCTTAAATATGCCATTTATCACAAGTTTATAAATTATAATACGCCAATTTTAATTAATATGAATAAAAACAGTGCGAAAATACGTGTGTTGGTAACGCAGAGTAACAAATAGCTCTTATGCAAAATATTATTACACCGAGTGCGCATAAATGCGGTGCGTTGTGGCTTTGGTGTATTTTTGTAAACGTAGTTAAATTTTTTTTTTATGAGGTGGAGGAATATCTTGGAAGTATAACTTCAGTAGGGCTTCAGAAAAGTGGAAGTTAACCGTGAATGGATTATAATAACATTCTAATTTTCACCGTTATGTACGTAAATACGTAAATCACACAGAAATTTAATGTAAAAAGAATATCATGCCCACACATTTAAACGGAACACTCCTTGGATAAAGTTAAGTCGTAGAACTATTTTTCCTACATCGTGGCCACACATACTGAAACCGCACAGGTTCAAGTTTCCGGTAAACAATATGTAGTAATAGGTAATTACTTTTTTCAAAAGTTGGTAATGAGTTGGACTAGTTACGTAGCAGCTATATAAGTCAAAGTGGGGAAGCTTCATTCTCTTACTTTCGGAGTATACTTTACATTCTGGTTAGGAAGGTTGTAATAGACGTCGAAAAGGTTCTATCAGAAGAATAAAAAATAGAAGTATCACAAATACCTCTTTTACGTAAGTCTTGGTTCCAGCCATTGACAAATCACATGCTTCAAAAAGCGAAGCACTTAATAAACAGTTACAAAGTGGCATTTGTACGCCTTCGCCTGGAACTATTAATTTGTTGTCGTGTTTTTTGTTCCCGTGAGATTTAAAAACGGTGCGACAGAATTCTCTCTTTTTTTTTTTTTTTAAACGCAAAGCAATTTATAAGCAGACTGGTCTCTCCTGTAGGATAAAGTCTTTCCCCCGATTCCGGAAAACCATAAGGGCAAAGACTTTTTTGTCACGGTTGTTCCAATTTGACATAACACGCTCTCCCGACGGACGACCACAAGTATCTACGGGAACTCAGGGGGGAAGGGAAGATGACGGGGCACATCTGATCTCTCCTGCTGGGACCTGGATCAACGCGTTGCATCCTGGGAAAGACAATTGGGGCAGGAGGGAGGGTAGGACGACCACGGGCCGGGTACCGTTAGGTCCGGCTTGGGATCGCCCTTGTTTCTTGTTTCACGTGGTTTTTCATTGTGTCCATCCTCCGGACTCCAACCAGGTATAACTAACCCCTCACCCCTCCCCGCACAAACGAAAAAACCTTAGACCCCCTTGGTAAGGCGCCAATCCCCGAAGACCTGGCCAACCCCCCCATCAGGGACCTGAAATCCTGTCTTTATCCTGTAAAATCTCCCCCTTAATTACAACCTTCCTCTTATTGTCTTACGGGTGTGCTAGTCTTTGAAATGTTATGCGCTTGGTCCTCGGCGCCTGTATTTAAGAAATCTGCAGGTATCAAGCAGTAAGTTAACCTAAATACCGTTACTTTCCCATACGTTTTCTATATATCTAAATTATATTTTACAGTTTTAAGAAATTACGTAAATAACTTGTTANCGTTACTTTCCCATACGTTTTCTATATATCTAAATTATATTTTACAGTTTTAAGAAATTACGTAAATAACTTGTTAAAAAATACGAAACTAACATTTATATTTTTAAAAATCTTAAATGTGAGAATTTTATGTTAAAAATCATGATTCGTAAAATTTTCAAAGCGATTATTTCAGTTAAAGTATTAATTGAAGTCGCACGAGTGGTATGTTGCAATCTGAAATCCAATACTTGGGTCGCATGCTGTTTTGACTTCTAATTTCATTTCAAAAGAAAAAATTATAATACGGGTGGACGGGATAACAAATTTCTAACAAATATGAATCGTGCCGGATGATGCCGATGGTTAGCGGGTTTTCTCGGGATGTACCGTTTTCCCCGCCCTTGCATTCCGGCGCTGCTCCATTCTCACCTCATTTCACCTTCATCGGCTTTGCTCAAGACCTCGTTAAGAGCCACCCAAATCTCTCTACTCAACTCTAACAAATATTCATGACATTCTAATGACACGAACAATTATTTTTAACACTAACCTAGCTTATACATTTTGTTCAATTTTCATACTTCTAAAAAAAATTATATAAATTCCAAATTCCAAAAACACGTTTCGTTCGTTTTTTAAAAATGATTTTCCTCTTTTACTATACCTTTTTCACGCTATTATTTACTATAACAACTAAAAGGCTGCAAAATGCTTGAAATGAAGATAATAATTGTAACCTCTTGAACGGCTACAATTTTAGGAGGATGACTTATGCTGTATAGGAAAATAAAAAATTTTGTTTTTTAGTAATTTGTGATTTGATGGGTTTCAATTGGGATGCTGTCGGTAGTCTCTTGTTGTGCAGAGATATTTCAAAGTAATGTAGTAATTTTATTCAATCCTCAAAAGAGCTGGATGTTACTCTAGTTAAAAATCGTGAGCTCAGTATTAATATAATAAATACGAAAGTTTACGGTAACAGTAAACAAAGTTACAATCGTCGTAATGTTTTTAAGCATTTTTACAGGAACAATTCATTGTTGTCTATTTCAGAATAAGGCAATTTTGTATTCCGAAGATTAAAGTAATATGGCCAATATATATTGTTTCAGTTATTTGATAAGTGAGCATTTAATAAATTCATTTCCATACTAAAATCAAAATACGGAACTACAAATTACGTCATGATTTAAGTGTACCAAAACGGTTCACGTGATCTTTACGTAAACTAAAAGTACACATTCGAATACGGCCTTAGGCTGAGTGAAATGTGAGGCAAACGAAATTTGTGTGATACGACTGCCGGTAAAACGATTTAAGAACCAATGCGTGTGGGCCACAAGACAAGCCACGATTTTGCAAATAAGTATGTTCTTAGCTGTTTGAACTGTTTCTGTTTCCGAAGATGTAGCATAGTTAGGGTCCCCTGCTTTTCGCGAAAAGATTTCAGGGCTAGTTGTACTCCAGAACGCTAGAGCTCAGATACACTTTCGTNAGGGTCCCCTGCTTTTCGCGAAAAGATTTCAGGGCTAGTTGTACTCCAGAACGCTAGAGCTCAGATACACTTTCGTGATTGGATGATTTTAATTGTTACGCATTGCAATTGTCTGCCAGCGGATCATGAACACTCAGTGTCGGATACCTGATTATGATTGCCCGAGTCAGGTGAGGAACTGTCTCCCGACAAAGAGACGTGTCTAATAACTAGAGACCTGAAAAATTTGCGAGTTCAACGACCTGTAGGCTATACTCTATTTTCGTATGCAAAATCATGCAGATATCATTGTTCATTGGTTACTTGTTGTATTAGTGGAATACGGNAGGGTCCCCTGCTTTTCGCGAAAAGATTTCAGGGCTAGTTGTACTCCAGAACGCTAGAGCTCAGATACACTTTCGCGATTGGATGATTTTAATTGTTACGCATTGCAATTGTCTGCCAGCGGATCATGAACACTCAGTGTCGGATACCTGATTATGATTGCCCGAGTCAGGTGAGGAACTGTCTCCCGACAAAGAGACGTGGCTAATAACTAGAGACCTGAAAAATTTGCGAGTTCAACGACCTGTAGACTATACTCTATTTTCGTATGCAAAATCATGCAGATATCATTGTTCATTGGTTACTTGTTGTATTAGTGGAATACGGNCTATACTCTATTTTCGTATGCAAAATCATGCAGATATCATTGTTCATTGGTTACTTGTTGTATTAGTGGAATACGGTGATTCGGTCTGCATTTTACTGCGTATTTATTATAGGCTCAGAGTTGTCTGGGAGGTGTAATTTACGGGTAGACCAATAGCATTAGCAATACAAACGTGCGGGATTTTGAATTCTAGCTTGTCCCGAAATGAAATCGCGAATTTTTCAGGTCTCTGCCAATAACCAGAGGAAAACTGCATGTATGCCATAGATAGGAACTAGAAAATTTCACGAATTTATTTCAGGATAAGATAATATTCAAACACACGTACATTTCTGTTATGTTTGCAATTGGATCACAGTTTATAAGACACGCCCATTTGAACTCCGAGCCAATAAGGGACCTGCAAGTAAAGAAGCACCCAATCCTGTGCCACCTGATCCGAGGTAAAGCTGGCTACACACTGGTGCAGCAGCCAATGAACTTAAAGATAAGTCTTGGAAATACATAGGACCGTGGAGTCTAGCGTGTAGGTAGTTTAAAGCGGGAAATTTCCCTACCCTTAGCCATAGGACATTGAAGTTAGCCCTACCTATCACTGATGACCAGGGCCAGTGACTTTTCGCGTAACAATCGGAGCACACAGTAGACTTCTATACTATATACACACCTCAGCTGTTGTTATACCTCCATTGACTGCTGGTGCCGTGTCCGTCTTTGACCAAGCCAATCGGGACTAAGTAACTCCGACACCGAACCTTCGTGATTCGTGCGCAAACGGTTAAAACGAGCCAGAAATTTTTTTTGCCAGCCAAAGAAGCAGGACGACCCTACAATGCTTTGGAATGTATCTTGTCTCGAAATCTTTTCGCGAAATATCACTGCCCNGAGCACACAGTAGACTTCTATACTATATACACACCTCAGCTGTTGTTATACCTCCATTGACTGCTGGTGCCGTGTACGTCTTTGACCAAGCCAATCGGGACTAAGTAACTCCGACACCGAACCTTCGTGATTCGTGCGCAAACGGTTAAAACGAGCCAGAAATTTTTTTTTGCCAACCAAAGAAGCAGGACGACCCTACAATGCTTTGGAATGTATCTTGTCTCGAAATCTTTTCGCGAAATATCACTGCCCCTAGTTATAACACATGTGCCTGAGCTGCGACGGGAGTTACCCGCAAGAGTTGGCATGGAAGTCTGATGATTGGTTTGCACAACACACTTCACAGTTCCCCATTCCTGGTTAGTAAGTTTTGGACCCACCAGAGCGATGCCTGGGAACTTCGCAAAGCTACTTCTAAGTATTTACGTAAGAAACTATAAAAATTATAAAACTTCTATGCTCGAAGAATACAGCCTGTTCACGATTATTTCAGCACTTTCGATATCAACCTACGAAAAATGCCCCTGCATACATATTAACCCGTTCAGAACTAGTGTACACATTTGTGGACATTACTCATGTGCAAGTAATTTTTGGTGTGTACTGCACACTGCGAAGCTTAATGACCAAAGACTAGAGACCTGAAAAATTCGCGAGTTCAATGACCTGCAGGCTGGACTCCACAGTCTTATGTACACACGTGCCTGTGTCAGCCGTGCATTGGTTGTCCGCTGTCACAGTGGAAGGCGACAACTGGGCCAGCGTTCTCCAGGAAGCGTCAAACACCGCGTAGACCAATGGCTAAATTTATATCAACACACGTGTTTTTAATTCTAACTTGTCCCAAATGTAATCCGCGAATTCTTCAGGTCTCTACCAACGACCTTAACTGTAGATAAATGAATCGCAAAACCTCTTGCTAGGCTAGGTAATAATTGGTTCTTATAACTATAGCCGAACATATAGTATACAGTTCATTGGCTGTGACGACGAAACGAGTGTTGTGTCGAATTATGTACAGCACGCACCATAAATTTTTTTTTCTTTGCAACACCTGAAACAGTAAATTAAACTGTGTCTGTAAGGGTTAAAGGGGCACACTGACTGGCATGCTCCCAGTCAAGTCAGTAACGACGAAGAGGAAGTAGTTCCACGCCTTAACGTCGGATTAGAACAGTTAGGTAAACATGTGTGTGCACTGAGATTACTTATTTTGCTATATGTTTTTTTTTATCCCTAATGGATATAAGTGCAAGAAGATGCAAATTTTCAAAATATTTACCTACGTAATTCCACAGTTTCACTTCACCAACGCATGAGTTCAAGTGGCCAGGCCCATGACAAGGTTAATTGTACATATGGTGGAAGAATACACAATGTGCATGCAAAGTAGATCTAAAGCAGGGCTTTCAAACGTGCTCAGATTACCGTGAACAGACTTTAGACACCGTTCACGTGCCTAGTCTGAAATACGGTTTTAAGGCCCTCGCCTAATTTTAAGGGTACAATGGGCGGGATGAAATACGCAATCACCCAGGTCCTCAAATTACTAGGGGCCACATTTTTAGGATTTTTATTTAATTGAGCTCATTAACAACCCTCGGTTTTAAGCGTTTCAGCTAATTGGTGGGCGGCTTATATCTAGACTCTCGTAAACTTGCCTCAAAAAACGGCACTCGTACATTCAAAGCTCGCCCGGCATCCGAAACTGCCTGAACCCGAGGTTCAAACTAGAACGTAAAATCGTAGCGAACTGGCACGGAGGAGAATTTTTTCCCCCGAAATTTAAATGTAGATTAAATTATGTTAAGTTGGGCCACCTGTTTTTCCGCAAAAAACGTTGCCCGACTACATGGTTCTTCTCCTGAAGAACGCTAGTTCCGAACCAATATCGCGGTTGGATTATTTAAACTCGCACGCGACTTCCAGTGTCTGCCAGCCAATCACGGACGTTCACCGTCTGGGTAACTCTATTCCGATTGGCCCAGCCGAGTAGGAAATGCCTTCTCACGCAGGCACGCAGCCGAATGTCGAAGGGAATTTGCGAGCCGGCGCGTAAAGAAGTTGCAAGTATAGCTCGTGCATGATCTTCCCGCGCGAAGCAGGTGGCCTTGCTAATACTACAGTGGTACAAGGGACAGAACAACATGCGCAGACCCCAATGTCAGCCGGCAGTCACAGACCCCCCTAGCCCTCTGCTTGTAACACACTGCCAGGGCAATTATGTTAGCAACTGCACAGTCTTTTAGTATATATTATCTATAGTTACGGCCAGTGACTTTTCACGTAAAAATCAGAGCACAGTAGACTTCAATGCTATATACACATCTCAGCTGTTGCTATACCTCCATTCTGCTGGTGCCGTGTCCGTCTTTGACCGAGCCACTCAGGACTAAGTAACTCCGACACCGAACCTTCATGATCCGTGCGCAAACGGTTAACACGGACTAGAACATTTTTTTAGCCAATCAAAGAAGTTGGACGACCCTACAGTGCTTTGGACTGTATCTTGTCTCGAAATATTTTCGCGAAATATCACTGCCCCTATCTTTAGTCCTCGTGGACATAGCTTAGGTAATAGCTTAATTAGGTTACGATTAATCATTCCCTTCCTTTCAGGCGTATTGACTGTCTTGTCGTGGATTAGAAAATCGGTTTGTGTTAGCCCTGCTGACTTTCACTGACACCTAATTCTATTTTACTTTTTAGTTTTCAGGATTCACTCGGGATTCGGAATCTAGGAAAAAGGGGGGGGGGGCAGCCACCCAATTGCGCTACTCCCCCCACCAGAGTGATGTGAAAACTTTACTCTGGTTAAAGTCCGCGCCACTCAACAAAATGATGACCTGCCCTCTCTCTACTAGTATTTTTCCCTCTACCCACTCATAAAGAGCATGGTTCCCACCCATCTGTCTCCTGTAGCATTTTTCTGTAAAATCTGATAATGCATGCAACAATTTTTTAATTCTTTCCCGTCGAAAGGGTTTGTTACGGTGCCTATGCCAGTATTTTTTCCTTTCTCTTCTAAGTATATTTGTTTAGCTATAAGTACACTTAGGTAGGTTTTCGTGGCCAAAATCAGGCCATGGCAGCCCAATCCCTCTCTGCCGTGATGCATGTCTCCTTGCATGATTCTCCCTTCCTTGTAGGCGTACGGGGCTTAGCCCTGAGACGCACTTAACTCCCGTCCCTACCGCGGGCTCACATATCACTTAGTTTTAGAGTAGGTTAGAAGAAAAAAAAAGGTCACATGACGAGCACTTGCGGCAGTGGAGGTGGTTAGTCACTCAGTATCTCGCGCCACTGCGGGATCGGTCCCGGCAAGGTTGTCGGGCGCGGCCTGAGTTACACGGTACGACTTCCCTCCATGGCATCTACTTCGCGTATAAAGTTCGGCACACCCCTGCGGGGCATGGGGGACGCGCGGTTCCCAACTCCCACTGTTGCTACAACGGTCCCATTTGAAATTGCGATGAGCCTCAGGGACTACCGACACATACTTGTACCGAAATCCCTTGTTTACTGTAACTTTTGGACCACCTCTTAAAATAACAGTTCGTTCAGTTTATTCTTTTATTTCGCTATCTAATATATTATTTTAAAGAATGCATTCGGGGAGAGGAAAGCATCACAAGGCATTGTAGGGTATGAGCCTACTTGAGTATACTGCCATGGGAAGTTAAAAACATTTACCTGCCTGTCAACACGATCACAAAATGGTGGTAGCTACAATCATACAATGTATAGTTTTATTATTTTTAATTAAGAGTGATGCCTATTAAATTTTGTTTGGCAAGAATAACATAATACTTTGTTAAGTTTCTATGTTCATTTAAAAATACTAATTCGAGTAAGAGCGGCTAACTAGCTTAAATGTTTCTGGACTACAACAACTTCTTAAATTGTAACTCAAAAAACAATGTGTTTTAAGGCGGTTAAATACCTGGTGCTTGAAATCCGTTGTGCCGTATTTGAAAATTGCGTACTATGACGAAACTGTTAAACATGCCCCCAGTAAGTTTACATACGAAACGAAAACACATTCCAAACGATGACTGAATTATACATTCAAGACATCACACATTTTGAAAATATTATTTTCATGCCCTCCAAAATAGCTAAAAAAAAAATATTTTTTTTTTCAAACTGCTGTATTTTACAATATGCGATTCGGGTACACGGGAACCCACGGTAGAGGCATGCTACAGAGGCGCGTCAATAACATTATAAGGTCACCGCTTCAATTTCTATAGTTCTACAATCACAACGAAAACACTGCGCATTAGGTATAGGGCATACTCATAGAGGCGTTAACGTTTAACTTAAGCCAATCGGCATTTATAGGTTTAATGGAAATAAACAGTAGCCTAACGTTAATAATATTTGTTAATCAATAGCATTACTTTTGTGTCGTAACAAATAAATGTCATACACCTGAAATGAAAGCTCGGCCGCCAGGGTCTTCTCTTTCCAGTGGTCGTGAGTATAGAAACCGCTTTGCTGTGGTAAAAGAAAACTCTTTTAAATACTAAGCCTTACTAAATAATTATGCTTTCTACACCCTTATTGCAGAGAAGAGCACGGGAGATCGTATACGATGATGCGGCGCAGTTCAGTGAACAAAATATACGTGCAGCGTCTTTGAAGCAACAATTGCTGCAACAGGAAATTCAGAATCAACTGTCAAACTAATTTGGCAGAAGGTATACAGTAAACAGCACATTCTGACTTTTCATTACCTAAATCTAAGAGAACGGATTAGAAATTAATTGAAGTAGATGATTTTACTTGCGGTGCTGTGCGGAGAAAAATACACAAATTTTACACGGCGAGAAATACGTTATACCATTATTCCAATTTTTACAGTATATGTTCATATTTGTCTAATATTTTGTTGTGGTAAACTTTTCTATGAGCAGCATAAATCTGTTTGTTTAAGAAATTTTATTTTGCTTAAGAATTTTTATATTTTAGTGAGTTCTTAAGTCTTAGAGTACCATCTCGACACTTTTGCTTTTGTTAGTTTTCCCATATACTGGACTCGAACAAATCGCTGGTTGGTTACATAAACTTGCAGGTGTCTGTACATTTTTAGATTCGTCTAAAATACGTTTATATACGGATTTGTGACACAAACAGCTAATCAAGACACTAACGTTTAACGTCACTTGTTGAGTCTTCTATTACCGCTATAAGTTTAGGAAAAACCATTTTATGCTGGCTACGATTGAAAAAATTTACATGTTTAAAAATCTAGGTAGGCGTGGATGATGAACACGTCAATTTAATAAAATGCGCGAGTTCCACTTTCGCTTGTGTAATACAGACTCGGTTTTCCACTCCTCCAGCAGTGCCGCGGTAGGGGGAGGCCGCCACTGCGCAGAAGGAAAACGGAGAAGGATGCTTTGTTTCTTGTCCAACTATAGTACAATACTACTTGTGTGAGTGTGTTTAAGAGCCAATTTTTTATCTATATTTCGAGGCTATTTTGCACCTCAATCACCCTCGTCGGCTCTCAAGAGCCGTCCAAATATCTTCACTTCACTTCAGCTGTAGCTCAAGAGGTTAATTTCACTTAATTTTGAGATGTGTACATTTAAAATTCCTATACATTTTTTTTTATTTAAGTTATTTTCCTTCCGTGTGAAACTTTTTTCCGATGATTACTTCGTTACGCATCGAAAATGGACGAATTTTTCGAAAATATAGAAAAAAAAAGTAATTTTAGCTTCTACCCTCAACGCTATAAACACAAAAATTATCTACAAATCGAATAATTGTTTTTTTTCTCATAAGCACATAATATTAAATGAAGGGCCGTACATTCATTACATGCGAACAGCATTGCGAATTGTTTAAGTCTAGTCAACAGTCGTCGTGGCGTTAAACGGTAAACGTAACCACAAGCAAACTAGCGTGATTACAATTAGCGTTAGCAAACAAAAAACCACAGTGTGACATGTTACATTTTTTGACTGGTATTACGTGAAAATGTTAACCAATTGGATGAATTATTTCGCTCTTCCTTTTTTCAATTACGCATTCCGCAGATTCATTAGTTAAAATTTGTTTATTTACAAAACATTTGTGAAATTTACAAAATGTTTTTGTTATGTACTAGTTTTTTGTCTTATTAAATCACAGAAACAGATCGTCTGTCTACAGGCAAACGAGGGAACTACTAGCTTCCACTAATTAGTGAAGTTCGAATTCTGACTGGCCAACTATTGTAGGCCACCTTTTAAAATGCACAGCTCCGAAACAATCCACTTAACGTGATGGAATCCAGTTTTCAGAAGATTGCTCTGAAATACAGCTTTTTAGTATTCTCACGTATTAAAAATATTATTTCGAAACCATTCAACGTGGAGAAAACCAACCCTTCCTAGGCTGCTGTATTTTGAAAATATTCTACGCACATATTTGCGAAACTTGCATAAGGGGCTGCACTGAATTTCCCCACCAATATTTTAGGTTGCCGCTTGTAGTCGCGTTACTCGCAGCACGACTGAAAGGTTGGGCGTGAGTTTGGTTTCGCACAGGCAATGGGGCACTTCCGGTCGTGCGGACAGACTCGCCTAGAAATGAAGAACCACTACCGCTTCAGTGGCGATCCCAAGCGTCACTAGATTTCGTATGCTCAGTCCATTTTAGTTTATGCCTCGCGTGGCTTCGTGAAGTTTAGTTTGGATGGTTACTAAATACAAAAATACACGCCCTCGCCCCAACTTGATGACGTCAGATGCTCTCAGCCAATAGGAAACGGCCGAAACTATGACGCCTGCTTCTTCTCGCTAGAAATGAAATTGATAAAGCTGCTTCCTCGAAATACTGTTTTTATTCTTGTACTGTTAAAGAATGTAATTTGTTTGTTTGAGTCACGAGGAAAAACATGTATATCTTAAAATACGGCAAGTTTACGAAAAATATACATGGAATCGCCATTTATTATAGGATACTAGTGAACCGGCCCGGCTTCGCTCGGGTACAATTGAGTTTTACAGTGATACACTAATAATCAATTAGGAAAAGACAGTTCATTTATGTGAAAACGGAATTATAAAATAATACTATGTTGGCTTAGGTTTTTAACTGATTGCGGCAACCCAAAAGGATGGAAATATTTTTTACCCTATAGCCAAGAAGTAGGGTATTGTTTTTGGAGGGTATCTGTGAGACTATCACGTAGTTACCACATTTTCGCTTTCCAACGTCGATGTATGGAAATCAAAACGTGAATTTCATCGAGTTGTTGTAGCTTTAGAAATAAGTGTACCTAGGTACTACTTTTTGCGCTTGGCTGAGGAATCTTAATCGATCACCAAAGTTAAGCAACGTTCCCAGCGGCACACAATTGGATGGATGACCATTTGGTGGCATAGCATCTGAGTGCTTCCGGGCTTCGGAGGGCACGTAAAATATTCAGTCCCGGTTGTTGTCGATTTATAGCAGTCGTTAAGCCATTTCAGAGGTCCTTGGGCGGCCTGATAAACTCTGACACCAGATTAAAAATATATTTCGTCACGTTCCCAGTCGTTGTGGAATTAGGTTTTGTTGTTATTCCACAGGAACCATGCAATTTTCCGGGATAAAAAGTATCCTATGTCCTATTCCAGGATCTAAAGTACCTACATACCAAATTTTATAAAATCCGTTTAGCCGTTATGGAGCTGAGTGGATAACAAACATACACACAGACTTTCGCATTTATAATATTAGTAGGATTGTTAACAAAACTTTATGAAATGATATATTTATGTAGGATTTATCAGTGAAGGCAATATATAATATTTTAGCAATAGGCTACATTAACTAGAAAATTTAAGTCCGTGGCCAAGGGCAGGGGGCTGCGGATATGTGGATATGCCGCCGTATTGAATTACGCCATCTTGAATTCCGCCATATTGTATTCCGGCATCTTGTTTCCGCAAGCCATCTTGTTTCTGTCCACCATCTCGATTCCGTCCGCCATTTTGTTTTCGCTTACCATTTTGTTACCACTTGTCCTTAGTTCAAATTTCGGATGTTAGGGGCGGGGGCGCTGGTGTTGCTCTCGCTCGGCCGCAATGTTGATTCTAGAGTTGGCTTCTAGGGGCGCTGCTTTTTTTATTTCGTAGCTCAAAATATAGTCTGGAAGGCAGGATCGAACTACCGAACTTTATTTCGGCATACAGACACTTTAGACAACTCGGCTATCGAGACATGTGGTGGGACAAAGGTTTAAAGAAGTAATATCGTGTGTGTTCGAAGGACAATTAAATATTTTGTCATGATTATTCTACTGCATAGTAATAATTTTTATATATATATAAGTTTTTTTTATTATCCGAGGTTTATTTATACCAGCAATAAGAATTTCTTTTCAAATAGTCATAATTCTTTTTTAAAAATATTTTTTCTATTAAAGTATTGCTTTTTAAGTATATTTGATCTTTTTCAGTATTTTTTTTCATTATAAAAATATTATGAAAAGATGTACCTTAGAAATAAAACGCTTTTTTTACATTTTTATTATTGATTTTTTATTTACATATAAGTTTTTTCATTGAAGACATTTATTTTTCTTGTGCCCGTCATCCATCCTTCAGTTTTGGAACTGGTCATATATCCTTCGGTCTGGAACTGGTATAATTTTCGGCATCGCCTTCCACTGTACCACCCGCATGGCTGCTAAGGAAACCGTGCGCGCGGTTCTCCGGCTGCGGACGGAGCACTACAGTGAGTAATAACAAACAATACAAAGAAACAGTGTTCCGAACAGATCAACATGGGACACTCGCAGGCGTGAAGCAAGCTTGTCGTAAAAGCAAGCGCCTGTACACATAATGTTCACACCAGCATTACGTCGTTCAACCTCGTGTTGACTACGTTCTCGAGAAGTTGTACCAAGCTCCACTCATGGTGCAGATGCCCGTCACAGTCCTCGCTGAAATACACTGGCGAACCATCTTTCCGCAAGAGTTTGTGTGTAAACTGCATATGAATGCCATCCTCTACCCCACCTTACTCGCCACTCGCACTAGCTTGTAAGTGCGCCAGGAGGTACCTCCGTCGAGGGTCATCATAGCATGACGAGCACACAAATCTTGCTAACAGTAATTTGCTCTTGCGTACCAGTTTTAATTTACCACGTATTAGGTAGGTAGGGCCTAACATATTGTCGACAGCAAGGTCAGAGCAAGTTACTCAGAGAAGCAGGAATCGATAGAGACCTGAAAAATTCGCGAGTTCAATGATCTGAGGCTAGACTCTACAGTCTTATTTACAAATACGCCGATATTAACTGCATATTGGTTGTCTGTTGTCACAGTGGAAGTAGACGATTGGGCCAGCGGTCTTCAGGAGGTGTAAAAATTCGCGTGGACCAATGGCTCAAGTTTTATAAACACACGTGTTTTGAATTCTAGCTTGTCTCATAATGAATCCGCGAATTTTTCAGGTCTCTAGGAATCGGCCATGGAGGGAACCATCCCAGTGTACGCCTGGATTGCATCCCAGTGTACGCCTGGATTTATTTCGGGAAACCACGGGAAAACCAAAATCAGGATGGCCGGACCGGGACTCGAACTCAGGTCCTCCCGAATGCGAGTCCGAAAGCAAACCATCGCGCCAGCCCGCTCAGTGACGTGTTAGTAAGGGCAGTGATATTTCGCGAAAATATTTCGAGACAAGATACATTTCAAAGCACTGTAGGGTCATCCAGCTTCTTTGATTGGTTTAAAAAAAATGTTCTGGCCCGTGTTAACCGTTTGCGCACGAATCACGAAGGTTCAGAGACGTAGTTACTCAGTCCTGAGTGGCTTGGTCAAAGACGGACACGGCACCAGCAGCCAACGGAATTATAACAACAGCTGAGGTGTGTATATAGCATTGAAGTCTACTGTGTGCTCCGATTTTTACGCGATACGTCACTGGCCCTACGTATTAGGAATAAAAACTCTAAATAAAATATACATCAGAAGCTGGAGCTGTACAATCTTAGGAAAGACGTAAAAGCGGAGCCACAAATGGTATAGCCAGGCCACTGTTAATAAACACACATTTTGTGCTCCTTGCTTAGTTTCTTTTTACATACAGTCCTCCTTTCATCCTTCCATAGCTACGCGTAAATAAACAACACTGTCACTGACCTGGAGATTGTAACTCACATATGCCAACCATACTAAACAGTATGAAAAATCGTGCATGGAAGGGTTTGTGTTGAAGCATTAAAAAAAAAAAAACAGTTTGGTTACTCAATTATCTGTGTCGACCCCCTGAAGTTGGAACACCTATTTGATTTGCTAACAAGTATTGTACGTATACCAATGGGCTTGTTTAATATTTCCTTGATTTTTGAGAGACTTTTAATTTTTCATTCACGCAATTTACGAACATGTCATTGTAGTGATCCTGCGACCACGGATTAAGGTAAAATTCAATATGTTGGTCGCCATGCCTAGAGCTGTTTCCGCAAGAATCTTAACTTAACCCCTACATTTGTTCGGAACATAGGTTCTTTTTTCCATACCCTTGCATGTGCTATCGCAGCCCCTGTATATAAACTGAACATTAACACCACATTTTATTCTCATTATAGTTATATCGAACCATGGTATACCTCTAATGAAACTACCGCATTGCTTTCATTTGTGCAAATTAAATGTGTTCGTCTGCAATACTAAGTAACCATAGTGGATTCAAGATGGAGCCGTGTGCTTACTTCCTGGTAAAATGCGTAGGCGTAACAACTGAACCGATTCTCCTTTGTTTGCTTTGTACATAAACCTATTCCATGCTTACGTTCATGTAATTAAATATTTGTCACGTCCCTAAAGTTCCAGGCTACGCCAACCCCGAGGTGGATATTCCCGGAACTTTCTTTTCCTAGCCTTACATTAAAAAACAAAAACAAAGCCAAGAGCGCTTCTCTCTCTTTTGATGTCTGCTAAGGCAGACGAAAGAGAAACACAACACGCATTAAAACTTTGGTAATTATATAAAACAACAGTTCATGATTAAAGCAGACAACAATCTAAAATCCAACGAACTTGAGTCCTCGCCTAAAACCTTCTTTCACTTAATATAAACCAATATTATTATTTCAATAGTAAATTATACATAATGTATGTAACCAAAATACATTTTCAATAAACATATATTTTTGATAACTTCCTAACGAGGGAAAATTTTTACATAACTGAATAAACAATAATATTTTCTGAGGTCGTTTCTGGATTTCCATGCCAAACGATGATGCTGGTTATCGGGTTTTCTCGGGGATCTCCCGTTTCCCACGCCCTTATGTTCCGGTGCTGCTCCATTCTTACCTCGCTTCTCCCTCGACGGCTCTCAAGACCTCGATGTTAAGAGCCATACAAATCTCTTTATTCACTGTTCATACATATTTTCTATATATTATTTTCTAATTTTTGAAAATTATTAATTCTAAGTTTTAATGGTTTTGCTAACCCTTTCAAATCCACTTAACTTAATAGTTTCATGTGTTGCTGCACTCATGTCAACACAACACTTATTTCATTGTCACTGTAAGCTACATGTTCGGATTCAGTAATATGAATCAATTATGACCTAGACAAGTAAGACTGTTTGCGAATCATTTACCCTCAAGTTATAACATTGATCATTACAGACCAAAATTATCTATACTTGCGTAATTGTAGACAATTGCGTTCACTGGTTCACATTGCGTAAGGCTGATATATTTTTTTAATGTGAAAAAAGGTAATAAAACATTAATTAAAACATAATTTGCTTTATCCGGCTTAGAAGCAAACTCAAGTGTTTGTTAGCATACAAAAATAAAACGCAGTTTATATCTAAAAAAAATTATTTTATGCACTAGAGAAAATACGACATGAGATCCATTGTCTGCACGATAAAAAGGCCTGAGCCGTTCACGTGAAATGATAAATCGCCCTGCTCCGGACAATATTTTGAGCTCCGAAAAAAAAAAAAAAAAAAAAAANCCCCCCTAGCGGCCAACTATGGAACCAACATGGCGGCCGAGTGAGAGCGACGCCGGCGCCCCTAGCAGGTGAAAGTTGAACGAAGGGACTGGATACTTCACAGCTTTTTATACATTTGAAAAACTAAGCGCCTAAACATACAACAGTGTCGTGGATGTTTCTACCGAAATAAAAATGCAAAAAGTTAATTAATTGCAACAGTTTTTAAAATGTACAACCTAATTACAGAATTGTAATGTCGTAATGTACTCAATACTACAGGAATGTACATCATTATTTAAATTTTGGCATTTTTTAAACTTGCTATATTTTACCAGGTAATGCTTTTACATTTATGTCCATATAATATATTCTTGCATATGAGAACAACTAAAAATCTATACTCGTGAATAAAATGTATTATGTTTAGCGCTATCTACTACTAATTAGTAGTGCTGCATACGAAATTACAAGTTACTTTGGAGAAAAGCAACCGTCTGGAAAATTAAAAATCAATCTTGTATGTAGGGCATCGGTTCCGCAAATTCATTCTCTAGGCCAGAATGCGTGGATTTTCAGCTCCATACGAATTAAAATATTTAAATCTTAATCTATTACGTGTCTTGCTATTGCCATTAAGCATAAAATCTCCACCAGTTGGTAATTTATGAAGCTCATTCTGAGAATATATTTATACACTTCAAAAATAAGGCAGGCAAACACTTAGTGTGGCAAAGCATACCAAACAAGCCATCTAGTGACGAATTCTCTTCGTTTCCAGTCGTAGTGCCGACTGGATTCTTCTCTGCATGCAGCCTTCATTCGCGTGCGTTCAAGAGTCGCCCTTATTGCACACTTGCTCGAATCTTTCCAGTTAGGCAGACGTCAGCTACACAGCGTCAGAGAGAAGAAAAAAAAACCCTGGAATTTCTGAAAGTTGAAAGTACGTAATGAATAATGCATGCAGTCGTAATAACATCTAGTTACAGAACAGTAACGCAGACATTTAGTGCGAGTTGTATCTACACGGCCTGTCGTCGTATATTTTACATTTCTCGCCTTCGGAAAAAGGGCAGCTCGTGAGAAAAACGGCAAGCGGGACACTTTTACGACCTGTGTCGGTCTGCAGGTGAGTTGGAAATGTTACCGAGATCTCCAGCTGCAAAGGGCAAACAGCTCTTTGAATTATGATAGACCAGAAATGCCTTTGTTATCTCAACTTTTTCCTTACCTTCCATTCGAAATGTCAACCCGGTAACGAGTAGTGGGACTGCCGTGTTGCCACGCCTAGCTCTGCCCTTCATAACGATAACCATCTTAAAGATTTAATTGGATGGGAGAATAAGTCGTTTTTGGAACCCTTTCTGTTTCGGCCCAGGTAAAACGATATCGCCTGAGAATTCTCCACGTGTTTCTCTTACGATCCCTATCGTTAGGATTCCTTCTCGTCACCTGGGCTGGACGGGCGGTACGGAAAGGTGGAATAATAGAGAGACAGCGGAGGAAAAAAAAAATCGTATGATGTTCTTTTGACTTATTGAGGTCACAGAGTAGAGAGGTAAACAAAGGCAAAATGGCGTGGTGGTTCTTTTGATGTTAGCATACCCACTGTTTGATTGGGAACGGGCCTTGTCTCTCATTGGCTACTGCGTTATGCGAAGGCCGGGCTGTCGGCTGGCAAGTAGGTTTACCAGGCGCTAATTAGCGAACGGCGTTGAGGCATGACGCTGACCAGTGACGCCATTTTGGTGGCGTGTGTCGCTGGAGTAAGCGGAATAAGCGGCTATTTTACCTTTGTATTGAACAGTATTGTGTGCTAAGATTCTTGGGATAGAGGTAAACAATTCTCTTAGAAAACGAAAAGAAGAATGGTGATATGTAAACCATGTGTGCGCGTGTGTGTGTATAATATATATGTAAGCAAAATGGTAGGTGCTGGAAATAAAAAAATAATAGTGGCTTTGTTATTATATATATATATATATATATATATACAGTGGAATAGAGTACAAGGACATTATAGATTAGTGAGTACCCAGAAATGTCACGAACTCCCTCCCTTAAATGAGGCCATACGTATATATATAATAAACGTTACTAAAATAGCGTCATTGACCAGACCTGAAAAATTCGCTGATTCACTTCGGGACAAACTAGAATTGAAACACTTGTATGTTAGCGTTACTTCTGCAATTGGCCCTCCACCTATTTGACACCTCCTCCAGGACTGTGAGCCAATAGCAAACAGGCAACAAAATGAAGTCCGAATCGTGACCTCTGGCTGTGAAAGCAGGCAACCAATGAGCAGTTGGTATCTCCTTGAGTGTGTGGAAACAAATATGGAGTCTAGCCTGAAGGTCAGTGAATTCGCGAATTTTTCCGCTCTGTAGTCATTGACAGAGACCGGAAAAATTCGTGAGTTCAATGACCTGTAGGCTAGACTCTACAGTCTTATGTACAAATATGCCGATATCAGCTGCACATTGGTAGTCTGCCGTCACAGTAGAAGGCTACAATTGGGCCAGCGTTCTCCAGGAAGTGTCAAACACCGTGTGGATCAATGGTTAAAGTTATACAATTGCACGTGTTTTGAATTCTAGCGTGTCCCAAAATGAATCCGCGAATTCTTTAGTTCTGTAGTCATTGGTCATTAAGTAGTTGGAACCCCGTACGTCAATCAGCGCCTGGTAACTTACTTACCAGCCGACAGCCCGACTAACAGGGAATCTTGGCAGTAGGTGGTAGCCATTATGTTATAAACCCTTGTTACCAAAGCCTTGCGCAGCCAATCAGTGAATGGGTGCACCTACATCGAAGATCGCGTCATTTCACTTCTGTAATCGATACCACTATAATATGAGGGAGATCGCTTAAATGTGCGATCCTATTTAAAAAATCCATCATTACCTTTCAGTTCTTCTGGAAATCTTTACGTATATATTGTAGATTTAAAGGGCATTAATAATTTTTTTATCAAAGGTTTATTTCAAAAATGCTTAGTTAATATCCTGTTTTTATTCGGTGCGCTCTCTTTCCTCTACAGTGTGAAGCTTATTTCACTCAGTGGAATTCCAATCATTTAAAGACTGTCTCAGACTACTGAATCAATATATCGTAAATTAAGCAGATTTATTTTCGCATTCTGCGCATGTCCATAATACACGGTGGATGTGGACACAGAAACAATTTGGCGTGGTGGTTCCTTTGATGTGCGCGTACCCATTCTCTGATTGGCTGCGTGGGCCTCTCGGAACGGGCTTTCTGCCAGATAGGCTACTGCATACTGCGAAAGGTTCCCTTATTGGCTGGGCTGCCGGTTGGCGAGTACGTTCCCCGAGTGCTGATTGGCGAACGCCACTCCAACATCCTGCTGGCGTGTGCGGCTGGAGTTTGAGAAATGAGCTGCTTTTCCACCTCTCTATTCTTAAGTAATATGTGTCCTTAGCGTCGCCCCGTCACGATATGCATCTAGTAGCGGATAGTACTGTCGAAATCACACCTTTAAACACTGCCGGAACGTTTATTTTGCGTTTCCGAGCATATCAGCGCCCCAACACAAATACACTCGCTGATTTGGTTCGAAAGGGAATCGTAAAACGGTTGTATCCTCTCCTCAGGCGAGTCGACACAGAGCTCTTATAACTGGCCCTCATTACACTCGTACTTCAGATCGGCTCCAGGTCGGCGATAATGTCCGAACCGATCCCACGCATGTTCTATTCGGGGGATCTTGCCAACCACAATATTACCTCAACATGATGTAGTTATTCTACGGACACGTGTTCCGTTTGCGGACGAATGTACTTTGGTGTTGTCTCATGAGGGATAACACACGGAAGACGCAGGGATGTCGCTGACATACTGTTGGGTCATCAAGGTCACCAGAAGAACTGCCAGAGGTGACCTGAAGCCATGCCCTATGGCTCGAATACACGAAAGAATTAACGTCGGCGTATCTCTTCACAACACTGGTGTACATTTTCCCTTCCCGTCGATGTCGCCGTACTTGCGCACAATGGACGTCCTTGATAAAATCGAATAGAGATTCATCGCTGAATATGATGCTGCTACACTCGTTATCACTCCATGCCTCCCGTCTTTACTCTCATGTTAACGGCAGTGTACGCATGGACAGTGAACCCGTGGTGTGGCTGATGCTAGCTGACTAGACTTGGTGTGGGATGTAAGTCGACTGTGCGAATCAATTCTGGAAGGAGGAGGGGGGATGCCAAGGAATTATCCCTCTTATGCTTTTTTTTTCTGGTTGGCGTAAGAAAAATTATTTCCTTGCCAGGGAAAGTGATTTCCCTCCCAGAAGAGTAATAATAAAGCACTTGAGGAATTCGCGAATTCCTTTTGGGACAAGATAGAATGCAAAAAACGCGTGTTTATATAACTTTAACCATTGGTCTACGCGTTATTTTTAACCTCCTGGAGAACGCTGGTCCAATCGTCGCCTTCCACTGCGACAGCAGACAACTAATGCGCAGTTGATGTTTGCCTATGTGCATATAAGACTGTAGAGTTTAGCCTGCAGGTGATTGAATTCGCGAATTTTTCAGGTCTCTAGTAGTAATGGATATGAGAGAAGTCTTTCCCATGTACACTTTATAACAACAAAACTTGATGCCTACTTAAGATGAAAAGTACTGGCTGGAAAACACACGAGACCACTAACGGCTAATGTGCACCGACTTTCCATGCCGAGGTTTTGGGCCAAGTTATTCCGGGCGACTTTTGTAGTGAAGAAATACACCCCACAAAATTTCTCCACACTTATCGTGAAGAAAAAGTTTTGAAGTGTAGAGGCAATAAAATCTACGTTCCTTGGATGGGATTTCCAGATGAAATAAATTGTTGGTTTGACAAGTATGTAATCACAGATGTGTAAAAATGTATTTTTTTTTTACAGCGAGTGTCTGCTAGTCTTAAGAAGATGGAAAAAACAGAAGACTAAACTTCAGTCTGGAATTAGTGAGTGGACATAATATGATTTTGTAAAAAACTGACTACAAGGAAAATGTATTATCCTGTGCAAACAAAAATGTATTTAATAAATTTTTTCAGAATTTGATTGTTTTATTTTTAGGATTATTACCTACTCATGGTTGCATGCTTACTTCCTTATCTGAGGTATAATATACATACTCATACCTGTACTGATTGTAATTTATGTTAATATAAAAATCAGAGTACTGGTTTTAGTGATAAAAAACAATGAAAAGTCATTTTCAGTGTTTTGCCTACATGCCTGCTGCAGGAGTTAACATAACGAACACATACCTCTCGTAAAGACTTACCATGCCTATAAAATTTGGGAAAATAATAATTTCCATATATATTTTATGTATACATAATTTAAAGCTGTGCTGGCACCCATGTCACATCTAGAAACAAGATGTCGAGGTGGAATGACAGAGTATGAACTGGAACATTCTTGAAGCAAGGTGGTAGCGTGGAATGACAGAGCATGAACAGGAAAATTCTAGAAAAAAGATGGTGGTATGGAATGACAGAGCATGAACTGGAAAATTCTAGAAACAAGAGGGCGGCTGTGCTTCAATCCAATGTGGTGGACGGCTCCCAAACTCCGAAGCCTTCAGCCTGGGCACCAGATCCCCTACAAAGTTCAAGGTCAAGTTTGAATATTTGGAGGGAAATTCGGGACATTTTGAAGGATATTGTAGGAATTTTAAACGTTTTTTATTTCATGGAAAACGAGAAAAGTTGAGGTTAAAGTCAAAGGTTAAATGTAAACATCAAAGACTAAGGTCAAATGTCAAGGTCAAAGGCTAGTCTACTGGTTCACTGCTAGGTGCCACTATTGGTCCACTACCTGATGTCATACGGCTCGTACCCTCCTACACCCCTCAACATTGTGCCAGAACTCTAATTTTCTATCTACTCTTTACCACTTACGAAATTACGACTACAAAAGAGAAGGTTACGTTATATCGAGATTTCATAATTTAAAAAATAGCAATTTATCTCTTTAACATTCACATACCACTGTGGATGAAAATTCTCGGAGAGCTAGAGATGGCACCTTCAACTGCAGTAGGCAGACATATTTCTTACTCTCACCTAACATGCACTGTACTGTCAACATCAAGTCCTTCGAAACGACTGCTTGAAAGAATGCAAGAAGCAGATACCAGCGCGATACTGCCGACTAACGGAACTACAGGCCGGGCGAGGGTCGACGGACCTCTGGCGAGGGTTGAAGGACATTGGGCGTTTTCAGCTCTATGCTTGCGGGGGGGGGGCATGTCAGCCATGTCACCCCCCGTACCTATGCCACTGGCCCTTTGTATAATGCATCGACGAGACATACCTACTCGTGTCTTCAGTGACCGACCTTTCCTCACGGCGTTGTCTGATGCTCTCCACACGCCTCGTGACAATGTCGCTATAATCACCGTGGAACCACTAATGCACTCAGGTGGCATTCCTATTCGTTTCAGGCCAATGCAGCTCTAATCTCTGACGCACCCGGCGATGGTATGCACGTGTGCCAGACATGGCCAATCCAAACCATTCCTTGAATTGTCTTCGTCTGTCGGTGTATTTCTCAAATTTACAGAAATGTACATGAAATATTTATTATTTACGACAAAATTTGGTTTACTATTACTATGAGTTGATGATAAATGCGGAACGGTGCTGGAAAATTTTTTTTAAATAAATTAATACGTTTCAGTTTAAGAAATACTGCATTTGGTTGTCAGGCTATTTCGCGCTGCACGCTGACCAATTGGACGTCGTGGTTTTCCAGTAAAAATATTGCAAAACCCACGTAGTTAAATAAATAACAATAATAGTAATAATAATAACAATAATAATGGAACGCGTGCTCAGAACACGTCCAGAAGAAGAAAATTCAGTAATATTTATTTTTAAAATGTATTTCAGAATGCTTCATAGTGCTATTGAATCAAACGTCACCCCGATGATAACGGAAGCAATTTCCGTCTAGGTGTATAGTGTTGGGAGCTCCTGGTCTAGACCCTGGCCTAGAGGCATCAAACATTACGAGGGTATGTCCGGAGGAAAAGGAAGCAGGTCCTGGAACCACACGTAGATGTCTCGTCCGATCGCCAGAGGCGCAATCATCTCCGGGGAATTCCCCGTGGCACTCTATGCATAAATGGAGTTTCAGAACCTGCACACACACTTCTCGGCCTTCAGGGCACTCTAGGGGGCATTCTTCCAGAAAATAGGGGAGTCCCGACTATTCGCCCCTAGGTATTAGTGGTCACAGCCGCGCAATGCGAGGGAAACCTGCCGGCAACACAATAAAATACTTAAAATAATAACAGCACGATGTAAATAATACTGCAGTTTCACAAGACAGAGTCCTCCCACGTGTTTTCAACGTCCAATAAAATCCTGAAGAAATTTCCAAGCGTGAATTACGCCAAACTCGGAAGGTATTTTACTAAAAAAAAATGTTTATGTGAATTGCCAAGGGTTTCGTGCTACAAATTTCCAAGGCTGTAATTTAATTTTTAGGGACGGTTTTGTTTTCCTGGGCTCTTGCGAGGAAAGGGGTGAAGTTTAATTTGTGTCCCTCGGGCGTTTACTGTTACGGACCCCCTGGGGGTTTCGAGCCATGCGTCCCTTCCTCGGACCAGCCGCCGCCTCTTTTATACCGTCAGTAAAACCAAGGTTGGCACAGCGCTCGAAGAGGGTTTTTATATAAACGTTAAAACTACCGGACGCCCGCCGCGGGGGCTTGTGATAGCAAGGTTATCAGATCTGCCGTGCGGCCCGTCTGTTTGAATACACGGCCTGTGTTTGTTGGTCGTCCTGGAAGACTTTAAATAATTCGGAAAATTTATACGTACGTATATGTTCGTAAACAAAACCTGTTGGAGCTGTTTTCATAGAGGTGGCTTTCTGAAGTTTTGGGTTTAACAGATCCAACAGAGAATTTCTAAGCACTAATAGTAAAAAGCAATTCCTCCCGCTTACGGACTGAATTTGACCATTGCTGCCATTCCAATCTGTGGGATGTACGATTTCCTCTACAGGAAAGGATTAAGAGATTTTTTTTTAACAAACTTGCCTTAGATACAAGTAGGCAGCGCGTGCGAACGTCCAAACATAATTGAGCCTGCACGTAGCATATCTGCATGGAACCAGCGTACGGATTTGCAACAACTTTCAAAATTACAATAGCGTAATCAAAATGAGAAAATGCTTACTTGTATATAGGAATACTTTCCCTAAATTATTCGTGACTGCTTTTATTCCCATTGTAAACAAAAAAGAAATCTGAATTTACATACCACTATTTGCCTGCCTTTAAATATTTCAATTTGTAATCAACAGTTTCCTTCGGTGTAACATTTCGTTCCTCGAAATCATGAAAGTTGATTTTATTANTTTGCCTGCCTTTCAATATTTCAATTTGTAATCAACAGTTTCCTTCGGTGTAACATTTCGTTCCTCGAAATCATGAAAGTTGATTTTATTAAAAATTTCGTCCCAAATTTTTTTTTAGTTGTCTTTAGTTTTGATTTTTAAAAATTTACGTTCGTTTAAGTTAATATTATTTTATTTTATTTTATTGGTGCTTTTAATGTAAAAATGTTTAACAAAGAGAGAAAGAAGTAGGCAATTTTTATTACTGCGTTAATACGTAAGTCAAGGGAATGCTCCAAAAAACACCAGAATTACATAAAAACCACAGAACAGAAAAATAAAGAGCCAGGAGGTAACAAAGATCCTAGTAGTTGCTTAAAAATCGACAGTAAAGAATAAATTGTCAAAAAAACTGAAAAAACTTTGCACAAAAAACAAATATGGAGAACAATTACAATGATACCTTCTTCTTTGTCGTTCTGTCGTGTGTTTTTTATGTTTCTTCAATTTTTTTTAATGCTGCTGCGTATTGGTGGGGAAAAGTAAATAATATTACAGACTTGTTTTCTATCTTATAGGCTTTCATTCGATTTATAAACATTTTATAGTTGAAGTATTTTTTCTCTATTCGGGTAATGCCGTGATTTGCATAAATCTGGTATATTGCGCAGTGACCTTGAAATTAAAGGTTTGTAAGATTATTTAAATGAAATTATTTAAATAAAATTTATAAATAAAAGCATTTGTTAGAAATTTCAACATTTCATTAAACTATATATTTGTTATGGTCAACAATAAAATGATGACTTTTTGTGAAATAGTAATTAAATATCAGTACTCAAATATATCTCAGCACATAAATTCGAATATATCTAAGCAGGAATCCAATGCACTCATCCACTACGCGATCTTCTATAAGTTTTGTTTATAATATAAGTTAACATAAAAAATTTTCATAAGTATTAAAATGACAAGGAATTTGAGATAGTAATAGTTCTAATAAAATATTATGATAAACTTATACTTAATTAATATTTCCTGCACAATCTTTTGTTACTTAATTTACGTCACTGACTGTTACGAGATTGTTACAATATTGCAAAACCACAGGTGAGTTAGAAAATACATTTCTTTTGCAACAAAAATTTTACTGCAAACAAAAAATTTTTATTTAGGGCACGATATCATTACTTTTAATATAGACCAGAACTGTTTGAAAATGTAAAAATAAATTTTTAGTAAACGTGATCACGCCAGAGTCGTTGCATGTTCTCTGTGATTCTTGAGTGTTTCTTTTATCAGAATAAAATAATGATTTCTAACTGATTTGAATTTACCAATAACAGTGATTAACTTCTGTGTGTTTCGTATGACTACTCCACTAAGGAATTCTTCATTATTTTCGAGTTGTGAATAACATTAGGTAAAAATATTCTAATTCATAACAGCGCAACCATTTAAGCTGTCAAAAATAACCTAATACAGTGCCAAGGTACGGCATTGCTGTTGTATTATTCATGGTCGCATTTTCAATGTTTTGGACATGTCTCAAACTTTATCGATGTCACTGTTTCTCTCAAAAATAACACACAAAACAATATTAAATGATATTAGGCATGTAATAAATCAAGATCTTGTGAATATTAAATGGGAATAGGAAAGCCGCCATTTGCCTTATATTGGCTTAAAAATATTTTTACTAGAATTAAAAATATAGTGTAATAACATGCTAGGCACTGCTTGTATCACTCGTTTTACGTGAAATATGAACTTGTGTATTACTTCAATAGACGCGCATTCAAGCTCTTTCATTGATAGCAGGATGGACTATTAATTTAAATGAAATACTTAGAAAAGTGATTGTGATTTCCAGTGCCCCAAATTCATGCTTTAATGTTCATAATACATAAATAATAAACATCATAAACATTAATTGAAAGTTAGCACATAAATATAACTTGAATATTTGCTGCCAATATAATTTTAAGTTTATAAGAAAATGTTTACATTTCTGGTTAGGTTATTTTGAGANCACTTACAAAGGAGGTTATTTTGAGAATCAAACTCTAACGGATTGATGAAAAAACACATTTCTAACAATCCACTACCAGTATTACGTGCAAACCAAATATATACAATAAAGAAATCAAAACATAACTTTCTTGACATTGCATAGCTCGTTTAACATAAAAGTCATTCTGTTTAGAAAAGTCCGCACTAAATCCTCCGATATTCTTAAATATCTACCGTGGATAGTATCTTCTCCTCCTGCAATGTCTTCGTGGCATGTTAAATCACCGTTATGTTCATTAAACGTTAAATTGACTTTTACCTTCGCGTTATTGAATAAGGATGTGATATGTTGTGGCACATCTCCGTATCACACGTAACATATTCTACACGTCTCCTTGCAATCAGGCAGAAACAACGCTCATCAGCTACACTCCTGTTAAAATGCTGACAAGTAAAGGTGTCAGGTATTCAACAGTCAAAGCATTAGCATTATGGATTAGGGGTTGGCTAATAGTGGCCTACTGAGAGGAGAAAGAAGTAAAGAGAAAGGCAACGTAGAGTGAATTAAATATGCTGTAGTCTTGGAGTGATCATTACACGTAAAGCAAGGAAAAAGTGTGTTTAAAATGCGAGCCAGTTTTTTTGTTTATAAAAAGATGTACACTAACCATTAACGTTTTAGAAACGTGTACTATAACTTATTTTAACCTGGTTTAAGTTTTAGGTATTTTACAAAAATGTAAAACTTTTAAATATACTTTTTTTAATGGAAAATGTTTTTGTCATTATTGTTTACATAATATTTTGTTACTGGAAGTTACAATTGAAGATATAAAAGAACATGTTTTCATTTAGAAGTGAAGAAAGTGTTAACTCAATCCAAGTAATATACCTAAAATTCAATTATATATTTTTTCTCTAAATGTTTCTAAATAAAACCGTGTTTTACACTTTGCAACTTAGAGACGCGTTGTCAAAATAGTAAATTAGATGGGAGTTGTTAAGTTTTGGGTACGGAATTAACAAAAAATTTGTATTAAGTAAGCCTAATAATGATTATTTATTTTACGCTCTAAAACCGTTCCTTTACTAACATTAAACGTTGCAAATTACAACTTCCAGTTACATTTAAAGACGTAATATTTTTTTATGGTACCCGAGCATATGATTGCAATATTGTAGCGCTGCGTGGACAGAATTTCGAGTCAAGGCAAATTATTAATTATGAATAACTGGTTACTATGAGTGCAGCTGGAAGTAATTTTGGAGACTAAAATAATATTATTAGCGGGACTAGTTTATTTCTCATATTCAAAAATATTCCCCGCAATGTTATTTATTGATCTAACCATGGAAGAAATGACTACCTATTAGATTTATCCCGCTGGCATCCTACTTAATGATCTGTTTCGGAAATTTAATGTAACATGAGCACAGATCCATTTGATGGAGAACACTGATTGTTAACCAACAAAGAGTTGGGGGCTGGCCTTTCTCTTCGCCTTTAACGTATCGAACTAATGATTACTAATGCGCATATTTTCTTTATGCTAATTAACCTTATCTGCATTCAAATGCATGCGGTGGGCCTCCCTCCGCATAACTAATACCATACTTACGTTAGAGAAACATCATGTGCACGCCATCATTATGAACACGAAAATGGCCGCGCATTATCTTAGATTTTCTGTGCACGTGTGTCGAGGACTGGGATTTTGAATTCTGTTTGTCTCCAGTGCCCGCTAGCGATTTTTTTTTCCCCACGATTGCGAATAATTTTCCTTCCAAGACGTCTCTGTGGAAATTACCGTTCGCAAAACAGCCACTCCTGATGTATGGATCAACCTCAACGTAATGAACGTTAAGAAAACCCTAACATTTGGTTGAACTCATTACGCAGGCCTGTAAAGTTATAAATACGATACGGCAGTTAAATTTTTATTTACATTCGGATGCCTGGAAGCAACTGTTCCTTTGATACGAACCCCCAAATTAGAAAAACCGCTAATAGGAAGAATCATGGTAGTTATAATCACCACAATGTTAGTTGAAATTGTAGTTATTAAATTAAAAGAAAATACATACACTAAACCTATTGAGTGGTACAGTAAATCTTAGTGTAAACCTATAAGCAACCCTTTCACAGCAGTATTTTTTTTTTTTTAGAGTTAGGAAACTGTGAATGTACTAACGTCTCAAGAATGCTGGGAACGTCGCTATTTTGTTGCTCAAGTTTAACGCAGAAATAAAATTGCGCACCAAAATACGTTACTGCGTAAGAACGCCATAGATGTTTCAGAATAGTCCACTAATGAATGCGAAATATTTGTGAAATCAATAATCTTAAGTTTAGATATGATGGAACACATACATGCATATGTGATTTTATTTGCTCACGTAAGAACGAACCTTTTGTAAATTCCAAATAAATTTGGATGAATTTTATTACGACCTATCAAAGGCACGGCAATATCAAAACAACTACGACATGAGTAATAATTTTGAGATAGAGTTTTGAAAATACCTAAATGTACAAAACTATCCCAATATTAACTTTAGCGTGAATCGGCCATTTCAGTATCCGCCATTTTTTTAAGATTACAGTTTTAATAAAACGTTAACAGGTATAATAACTTTGTTTACTTTATTTATAATCTATTTTCAGCTTTAAGACTTACTTTGTTATTACACAGGCAAAAATTAATTAATTAAACCATACACATTAAAGAGCACACACTTGAAAAAAGTACAACCTAATCTCTATAAAAGTCAAAGTTTTGTACGGAAGTAGGTATTTATGTTTGTTCTCTATAGAGCTATACGCCGTTCGATGGATTTGGACCAAATTTGGTGCATATATCCTTCAGTACCCAACTTAAAATACTATGTGTAGGCCAACATTTGCCCCAACCTTCCATTTGGTCCAAAACCCCCCAAAAAGGGGTCATGTATCTCGTTTACGGCTTCCATCCTTTCCAAACACTAGGCGGATGTACAATCTGAAATGTCCCTGTTTTTGTTTTTCTCAGCTCANCCTCTCATTTACGGCTTCCATCCTTTCCAAACACTAGGCGGATGTACAATCTGAAATGTCCCTGTTTTTGTTTTTCTCAGCTCATATTATTTGAAATATTTTGTGATTTTGAGGCTGTTAAATCGTCATATCCTTTTTTGGTGCTCTGTGGAATTTCTTCACACAGAAATGGTTTAATTATGGATACGGAATCCAGCAAATATAGGCTGCTGCCACTACAGAATAAGTTATGTAGTAATATTTACAATTTAAGTCCGACAAATTTAGATTGTTTCATCATGCTTAAACAAAAGTGGTAGTTTTATGGGTATGTTACCAAAATGCTTTGTCATTATTACATTGTTAAGTTGTGTACTTTTGTTGAAATGTATCAAAGTTGATTAAAAAAAAGTTACACTGCATCCAGTTAAATTTACTGTCACAAAACAGATGCAATAATGGTTGGGTTTTTGCAGTGAATAATGAAGTTTTCTTTGCTATTTTAATAGTTTGCTCAGCTAAACTAGTGATTTAACAGTTACGCCGTCAGATAGATTACAAATTCGCTATTCAATACACTACTCTAAGATTCAGTCTGATGGACACTTGTGTCTGATTTTGGGTATTGGGGTAATGCGAATATAACATAGTAAGATAGAGACAATTAGGAGTTGTAGGCTAATTGCAACAGGGGGCCTAATTCAGTAGCTATTAGGTTATCTCTAACATAAAGACTAAATAAAGCCTAATGTCGTGATTCAGAAAACAAATATTTGCCTCTTTCCAATACAGTGGTTTGATAGGCGAGGATATATTACTGTTTACTGAAAATCGTACATTTGTAGATTATTGAAAGACAAAATGATACCCGGACGACTCCGGGCTCAAATTGTTCCAAATAAAAACAAAGACTTCACGAAACACTAATTAAAAACAGGTCAGCAAAAAAAGAAGAAACCGGATTCACGCTCATGCACACTCACGCATAACATAACACACGCACCTCGCATAAAAGAACGCACTCGTGCTCGTATACGCACCCACGCATGTATACGCAAGCCTAGGGACGTTTGCCTAATGTTTGCATCCACTGAGATGACTTGGAGAGTATTAACAATTTCTAATTTATACTTTTTAAAAAATGTTTTATGCTCCCGTGTTTCAGTTGGAAACCGGTCCCATATTTTTGACGTTGCAGTAGTGAATAGTAAATACATGTAAGTAAAATTTAGTTTTGTATAGCGGATGTCATTATTCAATATAGGACTACGGTTCGTTGTTATTTACTGGGTAGCACTTTTTTAAGAAAACGATTAATTCTAATTATTCTCATTAGTGTGCTTTTAGAGAGACATACTCTCATCTTAAATTCCTTATAGTATCATTTTTTTCTTTAATTTTATGCAGTCATATCACGTTGACTATGTACTTACTTGCAATTGGTCACATATAATTATATTGCTACAATTATGATCTGGGCTTCTTTATTAGTTAGTATAGTAACAACAACCATCGTCATTTTGGCGTCACACCGTGTTATCCGTTAGACGGGACATTTAAATGTTTTCACATGTGTAAATTCGTTTTTTATTTTATTTGCTTATTTTTCTCAAATGTGTGCATGTATGTGCACTGGCTCCAGTGGTAGAGAAGGCAAATGTGTGCATGTATGTGCACACTGGCTCCAGGGGTAGAGAAGGCAAATGTGTGCATGTATGTGCACACTGGCTCCAGGGGTAGAGAAGGCAAATGTGTGCATGTATGTGCACTGGCTCCAGTGGTAGAGAAGGCAAATGCTGCCATCGCTGAGCCCAAAGAAAACAAGAAGAAACAAATAAATGCATAACTGAACACTTAAAAAGCTATCAACGTCTGAAGGTATTTAACCTTTNAGAAAACAAGAAGAAACAAATAAATGCATAACTGAACACTTAAAAAGCTATCAACGTCTGAAGGTATTTAACCTTTTTGTGGAGAAAGAGCACGCCTGACAACAAGGTTGTAGGTATTGGAAACACAGTAGAGCTACTTTTATACGTCACCTTGATTTTACAGCTTCCTGCAGCTTACACGTACTTCGTTTTGTCTCGTTTACTGTTTTTGCTGCATAAATTTCCCACTTTTTACAATTCCCTCCACTTTACAACAATTTGTCGTCGTTCCTTGAAAGAGCAAAGAGAAAACGGGGTCCGCTGCAGTTGAATTAATCGCTATCCGGGTACAGCAAAACAGAAAGATGCTGCAATAAGCTTTGGCCTGCAGGCCGTGCTACAATCGAAATAACCAGTAGCATAATAATATCCATACCCTCAACAACTGCCATTGTAAATATCCTGTGCAACAATGAATATAATAAAACCAGATGTTTTATTTTTTTGGCCGGGTGGATTTCACATACATACTGTAACTTTTTTTTACGAATAGTTAGTTGAATTTTCAGTCGTGTAAGTTGGCAACTAGTTATACATTTTAAACTCATTTTTGTATGTAGACATCTCGTTAGTAAACAG
This sequence comes from Clitarchus hookeri, assembly GCA_002778355.1. Lineage (NCBI taxonomy): Eukaryota > Metazoa > Arthropoda > Insecta > Phasmatodea > Phasmatidae > Clitarchus > Clitarchus hookeri. Next base: position 98,957 of record NQII01005948.1, read on the forward strand.
CCGCGATGGATACAAAAGAATTACTTTAGCTGTTGCAGTTTTCATTTCCACCAACCGANCATCTCGTTAGTAAACAGCCGCGATGGATACAAAAGAATTACTTTAGCTGTTGCAGTTTTCATTTCCACCAACCGAGTGCTAATTAAACAAATAATCTCACAAAAGTAAAAATTCTAACTGGAGTAAACTGTATGTTTAGCTTCGTAAATGAAAATGTATAGCCGTAAAAGTGAATTTGACGAGTGTAGTAATACAAGTTAATTGTGATTGGCCACGCATAGGTTCTCGCGCAAGCAGAAGGGTTTACACAACTGAAAAAGTAAGCAGGATTTGACAGTGAGCAGTAAACTCACAAAAGTTTAGTACACACAAAAACTAATTACTTATTTTTGGCCACTGCTATAAATGGTAGCGAAAACAAATATGAAACTAAATAAACGCGTTTCCATTTTAATTATTTAAAAAAAACATTAAAAAAATGCGTTTTTATTCTATTCTAAACTTTTGTTAGGTTGCTAGTCATTGTCAAAGCCCACACCTCACTACTTAATTTTTAAATTGTGTAAACCGCTTATGGAGAAGTATCCGTTCCATCTTCGATTTTTCGTACAAACCTTCGTAATGAAAATTTATGACCAGACTTAAAAAATCGAAGTTAGACATAACATAAAGGACTACTAAGGGTTTTTTTTTTTTTTTTTTGTAATTTGTACGGTTTCAATTATACTTGTATTTTCCCACGTGGAATAACATTATTAAATAATTAGGCAATATTCGATTATGGTTGCAGATGTGAAACTATTGATGTACGAAAAGTAAGTTGGATGTCGAAATAACTGTTCAGATGTTCCCTAAGTTTTGACTAGCTTGGTTTTTAAATATTGACTCCGAAAATTTAGTTATGGAGGAAAATACGTAAATCCAAGATGGCAGAGATATCATCTCCCCATGATGCAGCTGTGCATTCGCAATGGTAATGGGTAGAGACCCAGAAATGTCGCAAATTCATTTAAGGACAAGCTAGACTTCAAACACATGTACCACTGAATTTCCTTTCCAATTGGATCGGAGTTTGTAAGCCACGCCCTTGACGAATTAGAGCCAATAATTAACCTGCAAGAAAACAAGCACCAAATCCCGTGATACCTGGTATGGGGTAAAAACTGGAGCATGAACCAATGAACAACTAAGTGAGGTTCGAGTAAATAAAGTATTATGGAATCTAGCTTGCTGCTTAAGGTGGCCGCCTGGGTAGGCCGCCGAACGGTGTGCAGAGCTCCAGCAGAAAACGTTTTATTAAAAAACTGTCCANTAAAGTATTATGGAATCTAGCTTGCTGCTTAAGGTGGCCGCCTGGGTAGGCCGCCGAACGGTGTGCAGAGCTCCAGCAGAAAACGTTTTATTAAAAAACTGTCCAGCGTGTCTGAGTGAGGTCTGCTTACGCACAGCATTTAAGAAACGTTACGCGTCTGTATACGTTTTTCAGTTCCTCCATTTCTCTTCAAAGCATGCTTTTGTGATAGCAAAAATGGCTCAAACGGTGTTTTCACGGTCGTTTTTAGGTATGAACATTCCGGTACAAAAGATTAAAAAAGGAATAGGGACCTGCATCAAACCTTTATTTTTATTACTACGACATTAAATGGTAGGGTCTCAGCTGAAAGTCTCAAAGAGACGCGTTGTCGACGGCAAGACTGCACGCCAGTTCAGTGCTTTGCGCGTAGAGGCGATGGGAGAGTTTACGCGCATGTCTCGGTCGCCCCTAGCGCTCCCACGCCTTCAGGCCCGAGATGTGCACAATTCCCTTAACCAGGCGGCCACCTTAACAAATCCGCGAAATCTCCGGGTCTCTAGTTAAGGGCACTGTTACGCATGGTTGTAGCAAGCACCTACACAATTTATTCAACTTACACTGTTGGTAATAATTGTGGTTATGTGTCGCATACCCTGACTGACCAAGAGCGAGAGCTATCGCGGCTGTTCCTGGGCCGGGAAGAAAAGGGAGGGTCGGTTTTTTGTTCGGGGCGGTCGTGGATGAGTCACGCACGGAGACAAGAAGTTGGTTCGAGGGCCCGGTCCGTGGGTCATAGAATGAGAAGGGGTCAGGGGGGGAGCAGCTCTTGGAGTGCTTGCAGGTGCAGGCCACGAGACAAAACAATGCTGCCAACAGGAGGGCGACCCCGCCCCAGAAGATGCCGCGCTCTCTCCCCCAGCATCTCGACACAAAGGACCGCGCGCGCGAGGGACTAATATCTGATTGGACACTCCTCTGCGATATTCCAACTGACCCTTGTCTATATGCATATCCTCGCTTACTTTCCCTGTGGTATTTATTTATTTATTTTGGCTTTATTTACACCGGCGAAGTTATGCCTTCTCTGAGTGAACATGTAGAATGTTTAGCGTCGCTGCTATACAAAGTTGGGGAAGTTTCCTACGCATTCGACTGCTTCCCGGGCAAATGTAGCTAACGCTAGCATGAATGTATGGGCAATAACGTTCCTATTCGCGCTTCCTCTCTCTACGTATACACTCATATAATAAATTTTCGAATACCAGGAAGGCGCGTATAGATGCTACATATCCTAGCGCCTATGCAAGGCTGTCCGTCCTCTGCGGTTACCACCGTTACTTCAAGACCCTACAACCTCTTCTAGCCAAGATAATTACGTCACGACTACCAGGCAGACACAAGTGGCTAATGTGGTTGGCAGCTTGGTTGGTACAGGCATGTGAGTCGTATTTCAATTAAAACTGTGTCGTTTAATAATGCACCACGGTGTTGAAGTTGCGTGCTCCTCGGTGTCTTGGAAACTACCCTGACTGGCTAAAGTACACGTCATTAGGTTTACTGACAATGATGAAATATGATGTCTGGTGGAACGCTACGTTGCCAGAGAACTTCGTGGCCACAAAGTTTTCACGAAGAAGTACACGTTTACCTTTCAACTTTATAGACTTTCTGTAGAAAAAGTACCATTCGAGTAACATTATTATTATTATTATTGTAATGCGCGTATGTTATGTACCTAAATGAGTCAAGGATATCTTTTTATGCCTATGCCAGGGCTTTATTCTTTCATGTACCTCACATAAAGGTGGTTTTGGCAGTATATTGTGTTTATTTAAATAACTATGTCAGCGACATTAAACCATTTCATTGGAACTGTTTGAAATTCTACATTAGTTAGTTTTTACAAATTATTCGAAACACATTGATATTTTGAGAGATATAATACACAGCGAGTTTCACCCCAATTTGAGAATGAAATCCTACGTAATGCGTATAAAGCTTGCCCTGTGACGCATCACATTCTTCAACTGACTTAGCTACCGACATGCATGCAGAAGGACACGCAGGACATCGAAAGGCCACAAGCTTGTCCTCCAGATAAAGCTAAAAGTGTGGTAGGACAGTGACTTTCGACGACAATCTGTTGAACTACAGAGAGCGAGATGTAAGCTTGTTCTGTCGTGTAAAATGGCGAGAAGACGAGAGGTTAAAGACGCTTTACCCCTTAAGGCTTTGCTTCCCCCCCCCCCCCCCCCCCCCTTTTTTTNGAAATTCTCCGTTTTCGTATCACAATTTCAGTTTCAGAGATATTATTGGAAATGTTTGACCATAGAAGATTTACAATTTACTAGTTGTATGATACATTTGTATATAATTTTCACTTTGTGTTATTTCCTGCCTGCAAAACGGCAGGAACTTATTGATAAGAAATAAATATTTTTTTCTCGACTTTTTACAAGCCGATAACACGCAATTATAATTACGCACAAAAAATTAAACAGCTAGGAAAATGTAAATTTTCATTAATAGTAAATTGTTAGTAATTAAAATGAATGGAAAATTATAACGCAAAAACGAAGGAGCTAAGCCGAGCCTTAACTAATATACATTTCAAAAAATTACGCTTAAGGAACCCTTGGTTTCACAGGCCTCAGTAATACAGATTTAATATTTTTTGTATACGAGCTTTGGGAAAGTCTTTAAACATCTTATAATTAATTATTTGCAATTTATCGTCTTTAAACTAAATATACAAAAGTTCTCTGTTCACTTACCTATAAGAAGTTATATAAAAATGACGTAAACCTAACCTTACCAATAGTAGAAAAATGTAATACTTATTTAAACACTTATAACGTGTGTGATGTTCACAACAAATATCAAAATTTTGCGTAAGAACTAATAAGACCGATTACTTGAGGAAAATATACCCTATTTGCGAGTACATTTGTAGAAACATTTCTGCAAACATGAACTACAGTAATAAAACAAAGTTATCAGTTTCCATAACTTGCAAAAAGAACGAGCCAGCGTGACTTAGTTTTATCGAAATGGCGACTTAAGTCGGGCCAGTGACTTTTCGCGTGAAAATCGGAGCACACAGTAGACTTCAATACTATATGCACACCTCAGCTGTTGTTATACCTCCATTGGCTGCTGGTGCCGTGTCCGTCTTTGACCAAGCCACTCAGGACTAAGTAACTCCGACACTGAACCTTCGTGATCCGTGCGCAAACGGTTAACACTGGCCAGAACATTTTTTAGCCAATCAAAGAAGCTGGACGACCCTACAGTGCTTTGGACTGTATCTTGTCTCGAAATATTTTCGCGAAATATTACTGCCCCTAGTTATCAGTCTTGTTTACTACATTGACACAATAAGGCACTTTAGACGAATAGCACAAACACATTGAAAACACAGCAAAGCTTCACTGTAAAAAATTTCTCGTCAACTTCCTAAACTGTAATGGAAGTTTTTAACCTATACAACGTATGGAAATAATTCTACATGTCGGGCTGAAGATATGGGAATGTTTAGCATTTCTACTATACAAAGCATTTGACTGTTACCTGAGCAACGTTAGGAACGTTATCATGCGTGTATGGGAAAATAATTTTCCATTCGCGCTTAGTCACTGTACGTATACTCTGATGTGGTAAATTTACAAATAATTTTTGGGTGTTTATATGAAAATTCGCGGTACGATCGATACTCTTATAGACAAACCGAACCCCTTTTCCTCTCGGATTTACTGGGAGCAGCTGCAGAATCGACGGTTGAAGCTTGAATAGTATCAGTGGTTTAAGGACCAATTTTAAAATGTCGCAGGTAAACGTTGGAAACCAGTATTCTTTCCATGTGTTCTGCCACTTTCTTTTCCAATTTGAATGCCAAAGTCTCAAAGATATTTTTTTTTTCTCAATATAATCTGGTTGACAAGTGATAAATACGCGCTCATTCGCACAAGCTGCAGAGTAGAAAACTGCTAATGACCATCGCCGCGTCCTTCTCTAGGTTTTGTAGTTGTGACACTTTTCATCTAATGCATATATTCCATTTTTAGTTCTGCTGTAATCCAATACAATGAATGGTTTCCATGGCGCATTATTACGTTCTGTGTGGTGCATTGTTGAAATCCAGTTTACAGCATAATTATATTTTAAAAAAAGAGGAGGGGGGTAGTTAGAGATGATTGTTTCATTACTGGAATATCCGTACATGGATCTTGATACAGTTCTCCCTTTAGTTGTAAAGGTTGATGGTAGTTTTCTTTTATTTTCCTGATAGTCCCGACGTAAGTCAAGCTTGACTTGATCAGGTGATATGTTTGAAAACCAGTTGTCCCTGGTTACATTCCTGTTTGTATGTTTGATTATTTCAACAATTCACATGACAACTACTGTTAGTTGAAGAAGTCTGGTTGAAGGACCTTGTAAGAGTAACTCTCTGCATTCAAACACTACAGCATTTTCACATCAGCTAGAATAAATATTCTGATACCGTATTTTCTTGGTTTGTATGGTATATACATTCTGAATCCACATCGCCCACGGAAACCAACTAACATTTCATCGACGGTTACAAACTCACCAACTGGAATTTTTTTTTTGAGGTTGATTTATGAATTTTTCAAACCACCAAGAGATATGATAAGGTTTATAAGTCTGTTTTCTGGTTTCCCTGCTTGTAGGATCATCAAAGCGATGAAGCTACGAATCAAAATAATACATTCGTTTCATAGGCATCTCTGCTTTGAAAATTGGTCTGCCAGTGACATCCTTAGCATACAGAATGGAGGGTTCATCATCATTATACTTGAAGGCACCCCAAATATAACAATGTCCTATAAGAACCTTTGCTTCGGTTTTGTCTGTTTCATTATAGAAACAATTATTTTTAGATTCAGAAGGCAGTGGTCTCATTTTTTGACTTGTTATAGATACTAACTCTGCTATCATTTCATTACTGAAAAGCAAATCCCAAAATGTTACTCAACTTTCGCTTGTTGCCTGCTTTGCTTGACCTTCCAATCCTGGGAAGTGTCTAGGATGAACAATGTTGTGCTTAGATGTTCATCTACGTGTAATGGGTGTAGCTGATCGCGCACATATATTCTTATAAAATGTAGAATACCGTTCTGCACTATTTACAAGATACCCGAACATCTTTGCATCGCAGTAACTTTTTACCACATTCAATTGTTCTTCCAAGAGACTTCTCAAACATTCCGAACACCAAGCGGGTTATCCTACAACAGCTTCAGAGAGTAAAAAAAAATTTTTTTACGGTATTTTCATCGTTCTTGCCCTTTCTGCTCCACCACTGCCACCACCTGAATGACAAACNAAAAAAAATTTTTTTACGGTATTTTCATCGTTCTTGCCCTTTCTGCTCCACCACTGCCACCACCTGAATGACAAACAGATCATACTTCCAGTTAAACGAACGCCAAAGAGCATGAAATGTCCGAAAGAACAGAAAACGCACGTACTTGCGTACGTTACGAAGAGAATGTGAATCCGCCTTTAAAGTTTCCCTTTGCTGGTCAAGCAGGGTACACGATGCGAACCCCCCTCCCCCCCCACGCGGCCAATGGTGACCTCTGGGACAGGCCTTCGCCACAGTCAGGCCACAGACTACCTAAGAATACAGATGCGAAACAATCGATTACACCACCAAATCCAGCCTCACACGCTGGAACAAACTGCTACACCGGCCAGCAAAATGTTGGAACGCCGCTCGCAAACCAGCTCCTCGCCAGCCGGAAGCCCACCAAATAGGGAACATTGTTCGCGGCTTGCAGTAGCCAGTCGGATGCAAGTCCAGTTCCCAAAGTCTCGCTCAAAGAATGGGTACGCCCACGTCAAAGGAACTGCCATGCTATTTCGTCTCTGTGTTATTATGTTTAGGCAGTTCACGGTAATCTGGCAAAGTCTGGCGCAGCGTGTGACATCATCGAAAAGGACGGATGATGGAGGAGGCATTTTAAAAATTTGCTAGTTTTTACACTACAATGCAGAAAACAAAATAAATAATTTCAGTATCTAAGAAAATGTACCTAAGACTTTTAATAAAACGTTAGGTGCGCTGACTACTGGGATTCGGCCAAGCAAAAAGATACGATTTTACATGGTAAATGATGTCAGGCATGCCTCAGAGCTGCAAGTGAGCAAGTAGGAGTAAATAAAAATAAGGGTTTGCGGTTTTTGCGTTTTCATTTTATTTTATACATTTTAATTTACCAGCAATATTCAAGGCACTAAGAATTTTAGAATTTTTTTTTGTAGAAATGAGGCCCGCGTAAAAACGGACAAAGATATAAAAGGGATATTTGGGCGACTCATAACATCGAAGTCTTGAGAGCCGATGAGGGTGAACCGAGTAGAGTGTGGAGCAGCGCTGTAATGCAAGGGCGGGGGAAAACTGGAGATCGCCGAGAAAACCCACCGACCAGCGGCATAGTCCGGCATGGTTCCTACGTGCGGAAATCCGGGAGCGACCCCACCGTGGATCAAATCCTGTTTCACCTAGGTGGGAGGCGAGTGGTGTGACCACTTCATCACCGCGGCCCCTCCCGCAGAGCTGAAGCAAGTGCTCTGTCAACCGAGGATAGCCTACGCTCTGGTGGCACACGACGGGAACCCCACGCGCCACAGGGTGACGTCCGGGTCGGGCGCTCGCCCCAGGCAAAGCGAGACGGAACCCGGACACGGCTTGGTTATCACGTTGCGCACACAACACACACACGAGCCACGACGACGGACCGTGATGCCGTGTTACACGTGGGGCCGAGGGGGGAAAAGGGGGCGAGCATCTGTCCGCGGGCAGCGCAAACAAGCCGGGAAGCAATGCCCCGTCACGAGCGCGTTGTTTGCGGAGATGGTTCGGCTCGGGATGAAGCTGGCCGGGTTAAGGCTAGAGGGGATGACGGAGGGGAGGGGACAACGAGACGAGCAAGCCAGTGTTGTTTGCCCACCGCGGGTCCTGGACACGCGAGAAGCACGCCGCAGCACGCGCGACGAAAACGCCCCACCCTGGGGGCAGTCGTCGTCTT
>NQII01005948.1:111939-139054 GCA_002778355.1 Clitarchus hookeri
CCCCCTAGGGAGTTTTACAAGCACAGGAGGCACTTGGGACAAGTCCTATCCCCAAAGGAAAAGGCCTTCAAAACATGTAATGGAATCACCAGCAATAATAACACGTAAATCGTCTACTTCGTTCATGGGATTTAAGTTTCTTGGAAATTAAAAGAGGAGGACTGAAAGAAGTGTTGTTAACACGAGCCGACAGCCATTTGAACACTGACCACTTGCTGCTGACCGCGGCAGAGAAACCCACGTGCGCTCGCCACGTGGGTTAAAGATTATGACACCATATCAATAGGATCCAAAAGAGAGTAGTAACACGAATAAATAAATACAATTATTAATATGTGTTTATGTATAATGATATAAGTTATATTTGGCAAACTTAATTTACATTGTNATAAGTTATATTTGGCAAACTTAATTTACATTGTTATGGGTGTAATATTTTGTGAATACTTAATATTTATATTAAGTACTTCCCTTTCTATAATAAACATTTTTTAAAGGTCAAATTTTTTTTTCTTCTTGTGCCCCATTCAAACCAAAATCCTGGGCACCACCCTGAACGAGCACAGCACGTTTCCTCTGTTCGGACCGAGTGCGACTTGATACTGATGTTCAAACACTATCGTTCGTCTAGAGTATTGTTCTGCTGCTCGCAGTCGCATATGGATTGTGTAACTTTGGCAACACCTGAAATTATAGAAGACTTGGTTGATGTCGCAGGCGGACACTAAAGATACAGGAGACCTATTTTCGTATTCTGCGCAATCCCTAAAAAATTGACTCGCCCATCGGCAGTACAACTGTTAATGTCACGTGGTCAACAGTGATTAACGCGTTTGTTTACATTTGCATTTTCGTCAAACACACCCTTCCATATGAATAACGTGCTTTGAACAACTTGAATACATCCCAGTCGCATTCAAACTACATAGGTTAGAAGAAGCGTGAAAACATATCTATGTAAATTACTTGCATAAACCGTGTTCTGACCTCAGATAAAATACGCGTTAATTTTTATAGTGCTATTTGCAGGAAAGCAACAGTCTATTGCTAGGACACGGAGAGTGGTTATGGCGCAAATCTAATACGCACTCTATCCCATATGTCTTCTACGGTCGCAGGTTTCTGTGATTAACTGTACAATTTCGGATAGGAGCACTTTTTTTTTTCATTTTCCGTCTTTTAAAAACTTTAACGTACATACGAATAAAAAGAGTTGTTAATACACCCTATATGAATTAAATGTATTTCGTTTTTTTAATCGTTTGTTTGCAAACATTTCCAAGCTAATGGCAGAAAGAAACTACCCTGGTGATACATAGGGTGCTAAAAGCAGCTTAAAAATAAAAAGCCCAACGTAGGACATGATAATGACACATCGCTCGTGCCCTTGGTTGAAGGGGTGGCTATTTAAGGGTGCGTTCGTCACCTTGGTTTGGATTCTAACAGCGACACAGCAACATCGTGACTTCTATGAACTTTTGAAGGGGCTGAAGCAAAAGCCATGTGCAGTTTGCAGGCGGATTCCGACACAGGCTTCAAGTCATCGCATTGTTTACGACTCCGATTAATCATAAGTATTATATCTCGGTAACAGCTTCCGTGCTAACGTCTTACTTTCTGAAACAAGTTTAANGACTCCGATTAATCATAAGTATTATATCTCGGTAACAGCTTCCGTGCTAACGTCTTACTTTCTGAAACAAGTTTAAAAAATTTTCGCCAGTTAATGATATTACCGTTATCATTCCGTTCAGTATAATCGGACGCTGGTCACCTCAGCTTGTGNAAAATTTTCGCCAGTTAATGATATTACCGTTATCATTCCGTTCAGTATAATCGGACGCTGGTCACCTCAGCTTGTGTATTAATGTTATACTGCATTTCATATAAGTAGACTAAATTTTGACAGACGATGTGACCAACTTACACATAATGTAGACAGCAAATGCTCTCGTTTGCAAAGTATTGCGGGATGTATGTTGTTATGTTGGCGATATTGATTATGATTATGGAAATAAATAGTACTCACAACTTAAAGTCGTAATTCAAAACTTAAATACTTAAAACATTCATGGTTTAAATTAGGTTTTTAAAAATAATTAGTATTTTTTTGGCTTTTAGCTAATTGGTTTTAAAATATGTTTAGCAATTATGCCGGAGCATGTGGACAGTTACGATCAGAAAAAACGTTTCCAGCTCGGTGAACGCCATTGTGCATGTGATGTTTTTCGTCACGTTTATGCGAGTACCTTACTGATGTTATCGGGATATTTTATTGCTAGTTAATAATTATTTTTATTTAATTTCATTAAGCGTACTTGGCTGTAGGGCTGCAGTTTTAAGGAGTTTTCTTGGCTTAACATGTGACATCATTGACACGTANCATTAAGCGTACTTGGCTGTAGGGCTGCAGTTTTAAGGAGTTTTCTTGGCTTAACATGTGACATCATTGACACGTGTGTCCGCTTGGTCCGCCATTTGCCGCACCGTCGTGAGGCGCCACGGTTTATTTTCGTCCCGCAGTTTATTAGTTTCGGGAAACCGGTGAAAGTGTCGTATGTACTGAATGATTCTGCAAATTATTTCGTATCACTGGAAGACAAACGTGTCCAAGGTATTACGCAGAATAACATGTGTTCAGGAGTTGCAAATAGGAATTACGAACAGGAAGTCAGGGTGTTTTGTAAATGATGTATTTCCATATTGTTAATAGAATGTTGAAATGTATGCGGCTTAGAAAACCGCCGTTTCAACTCTGTTTTATGTTTGTAAAAGTAACGCTTTCATTATATGACAGAATCCAACTTCGTCAAAAATATTTACGTACCGAAAGTGTTTGTTATTCGAATCGGTACGAACAACATATTTAATGCGTGTTCTTCTTTCTGCGAGGTTAAAACGTTCCAGGTTATAATAATAGGAACGTTACTTTTTCACTGGCCCATTAAAGCAATATGCAGGGCCAAATTCAAAATGATACCGTCTNTTTTTCCCTCTGATATATTTTTTTCCAAGCCCATTCACTGTCAATAAAATAAAAAGAGCCCCAGCAGTAAAACATGGCTATAACGAAACCAAAATAAGTTGGAATGCTAACCTACATTCATCATAGCATTAAACACATTGTTTTCTTCTTGGACATGACCGCGTTGGCGGAAGGAAGGATACAGTTAGTTAACTTATATGAAATTAAGTGTATCTGCTAGTTACCTAGGGTTACAGAATTCTCAGGAAAAATACAAGCGCAGCTCATTTAAAGCGCCGTCCGGACGGAGGTATTTTACGTGTCCGAGTTCTAGAAGCGAGGGAGTGTTAAGGGCGACCTAGGTGCCCGCATCGAACGTCTGGACGCCTTTACGCGCAAAACGCTGAACTGCCGTACAGTCTTTCCCTCGTCGATTCGCTCTCTGTATGGCATTCCAGAGGTGGCAATATTATTCTATGGTGTCATAATAAGGAAAAATGTGTGCTGCTTTTAGATCTCGACACATGACATCTTACCCTAATGAAATTATTAAGGAAAATTGTTATAAAAATAACAGTTTTAAATATTATCTGCAGATGTCAGTCAGTATTACATACCAGTCAACTTTTTCTTCGAACAACATGTACAACAAACTATTAGTTGCAACTACAGACATAATTTGAATTTCTGATTTGATCGGCTCTAAAATAGGTGACTTCAACACACACCAGAAGGAAATAGTATGCTGTACACATCTCAGCGTTCACGAATGCGGTGGTGTTGTGGTCAGACTACCCGCCTCCCACCAATTCGAATCGAGTTCGNTACACATCTCAGCGTTCACGAATGCGGTGGTGTTGTGGTCAGACTACCCGCCTCCCACCAATTCGAATCGAGTTCGATTCCCGGCGGAGTCACTTCCCGGAATTGGATTCGGGCCAGACGATGCCGCTAGACGACGGCTTTTCTCAGGGATCTCCCGTTTCACCCGCCCTTGCATTCTGGCGCCACTCCAGGGTCACTTTGTTTGAGCATCAGCGTATCCGTACGAGTAATCACGGAAGTGGCAATTACTGACACTGGGTTTATGCATTTTCCGTTAATTTAAATAAAAAAAAGACTGAGATACGGGATATACAACGTCCCGTTCTATATCCATACGGGATTATTCTTTCAGCCGCAGGATACGGGANATTTAAATAAAAAAAAGACTGAGATACGGGATATACAACGTCCCGTTCTATATCCATACGGGATTATTCTTTCAGCTGCAGGATACGGAAAATGCCGTATGACACAGGACAGTTGGCAACCATACATTTCCCTGTGTTAGGTACCCTCTGCTTGTTCAGGAAGTTTTATACCTAAAAATGATGATGAAACATTCGTATGGGCGCTTTTTCACGTTAAAAAATAACACGCATATACACATTAGAGACATAAATGGAAAACGGGAACTAAAAGAAAAAAGTTCTTAAGACTCTCCCGCCTACCTGGTGTTTGAAACGCGTAGTAGTGTTTGAAATACACGATTTTCCACGAAATTATTAAATGTGCTTCCAATGTGCTGTTCTAAGAAGAGAACACACGCTACAGAGGAGGGCTGTTGAATACTTTCAAGGCGCCGCGCTCATTAGAAACACCATTTCAGAGACTCCGAAATCGATATAAAAAAACTGCTTTTTCAAAGTACTGTATCACAAAATATAAGCATCAGATACGTACAAAACTACTCAAGGGCCCTGCACTGAACCTTCCTACAGACTTTACAACAATAAAATAACAGGGTCACTGCTGAAAGTCCTATAGGTAAACGCAGTGCGACTGGAACACTGCACGCCAGCTCAAAGCCTTGCTCTTAGCGGCGATGGCGCACTTGATGCACGTGGCAGTGTCGCCCTTATCGCTCCTACTCTTCTCGGCCTCAAACGCGCAAAAATCCTCCAGGTTGGCAGGAGTCTTTCAAATGTTATTTCTCAGGGGGATCGAGCCCCGCCATCTTGGATTTACGAATTTTACGCCGTAACTTGCATTACCGAATTTATATTTTACTTTGGGCATTGGCTATGCATAGTACATTGTTTTGCACATGTTCTAAACATGTATTGGTGGACTAGGATCGTCTCTGCAACCGTCGCAAGAAAAAATTACTTATTTCTTGCCGGCAGTCACTCGTCAGAAATAAATAAACGCGCTAGAGTTGTAATAGTTCGATAAAGCTGTAGAAACTATTAGTTATGGCATGTCGCGCAAAAAATTTCGTTAAACATTCTTAAGTTTTAACTATGGCGAAAATAGTGATAACGCAATATAGCGGGGTCTGATCCGCCTTAGCAGACACCGCTGAAACAATACTGAAACTGTTTTGAATTGGCAAATATACGACTGGAGCTGTGCGCGCTACTTGAAGGCCTGGGCAAAAGACACCGTGGCCTTAAGAAAAGTCCAAATGCGCTGCAGCATGGTTGAAACACGTTTTTTATTTTTTATTTTGTTAAAAAAAATTTTTTTACGAAAGTATCGAACGTTTCCCCGATATATTATTTCCGAAAAGGAGTGCCGTCCATGGCGAAAGCGAGGCCAGGCGCAAGAACTATAGCCGTGTCTCTTCCCTTCCGAACTAGTTAAATCCCCCCCTTCAGCAAACAAGAGGCTGTCACCTCTCCAACAATTCCGCTTTCAAGCGCCTGTGCTTCGCGGCTAACATTTTATTCAGAACCAAACGAATGCTAATAATTAGTATATTTTTATTACATAATTCTATTTAGGTTGTTTTTTTTAGGCGCGAGGCCGTGTGCAGCCACACCTGACACCCTTGCGAAAAGAAATTATGTCGCAGACGAGGACAGAATTTCACTTCTAGATATCACGTATTACACGCTATAAATATTATTTTGTAACACTTAAATATTTTTTTTTTAATCTCAAAAAAACTGTCTTGTGGAAATAAAACTTTTTCATATTACATTAACTTCCCTCTCTAGTCATGTGGCATCGGTGGTTCAGTGGTAGAATGCTCGCCTGCCACGCGGGCGACCCGGGTTCGATTCCCGGCCGATGCACTTTTTGAAATAATTTTTATTTATGATTCGTATATTATAATTTCCAACTAATTCAAACATTTATGCATAAACTCAGTAACTGAACGGTATCGATGAAAATCTGATAGTTTAACTGCAACTTTTTTCCCCGAGTCCAGAATAACTAGAGACTCATCGAAACTAATTTTCGTTTTTTTTTTATTTGTTTGAAATCTTTCCTTTTCAGATATCTATTTAGGTATATAACTAGAGTCAAACTTTTATGTAGTAGGCTACTTACGCTTTCCTCGTTTTTGCTTTTTGCAATAAAATGGAAGAGGCGTTAATTTTAGAAAATTATGTTATGTATCTTTTTAGTGATTAATTCCCGAATTTACTAAAAACATAAGTTAAGTCATCCCTTTCAATTTAGTTGACCTACCTGTATGTTGATAAACGAATTATGATATTCAATGTTAAGATTAAAGGTGGAAAGTCTTTTCATCCTGTTTAATAGAAGTACAATATTGAGAAGAAAACAACACAATTAAAACACTAAAACATTATTTCTATTATTTATGACAGCATATACTATGTTATAAGCTGGGTAAATAAAAATGCTGGTGTAATTATATTTAATATATAAGACCACATAATAAATTACAATTATCGCAGTTTACAATCCACAGAGATTCTAAAAGTTGTGTATGTGTGTGTGTGTGGGTGTGTGTGTGAAGTCCACTTGTGTATGTCATCTACCGCTATTTACTTCGTAGGGTAATTTATTGAGTAATGTCTGCTTTCCATTAACGATAATTCCTTATGCGTCAAAACTATATATATCACACACACACATATATACACACACCAACATACGCATATATATGCATAAACATACACATTGTACATACGTGTATAAAGCACAATTTATTTAAAAAAAAAGGAAAACTTCATAATAGTTCTAATACTACCCACACATGCTCAGACACACACTTATGTGTGTGAGAACATGCCCGCTGTTTTTTTTTTTGTGGTAGAAACTGACAAATTAAGAAGGAATGGGGAGGTAAGTTAGCGCGAGGGCCGCGTAGCAATCAAGATGAAACATTCGACGTTCCATTTTCTGGTTGTCATTTACTTATTTTATTTTTTCCCATCCTCGAGTGATACGCCAAATGCAGCGAACAAATGTGGGCGTTGTTGAAAAGAGTGTGGTGCAGAGAATGTCTAGACGGAGCTGTCAGGAGCTGCAGAGAAATGAACCCCCTCCCCCCGACTTTTCATGTCCAGCCTGTGGAACGCCACAGACCTTCCTTCCCCCTCCATATCCTCTTCGTCTCCTCTTACAAGTTCGTCCTCTCCGCCCCTTCCGCGCCTCGCGTCATTCGCCGCGCGCGCATCTGCTACCCCTTCGAAGACGCCGCGGTCACAGGTCACAGGTCACGAAGAACATGACAGGGCTTTCTATTTTTTGATTCTTCTTCTTTTTCTTCGTCCGCCCGGGGCGGCGCGCGCGTGGCGCGACCTATCGCAGCTTCGGCGCATCACCACGGGTCGCGTNGAGGGCTGTTGAATACTTTCAAGGCGCCGCGCTCATTAGAAACACCATTTCAGAGACTCCGAAATCGATATAAAAAAACTGCTTTTTCAAAGTACTGTATCACAAAATATAAGCATCAGATACGTACAAAACTACTCAAGGGCCCTGCACTGAACCTTCCTACAGACTTTACAACAATAAAATAACAGGGTCACTGCTGAAAGTCCTATAGGTAAACGCAGTGCGACTGGAACACTGCACGCCAGCTCAAAGCCTTGCTCTTAGCGGCGATGGCGCACTTGATGCACGTGGCAGTGTCGCCCTTATCGCTCCTACTCTTCTCGGCCTCAAACGCGCAAAAATCCTCCAGGTTGGCAGGAGTCTTTCAAATGTTATTCCTCAGGGGGATCGAGCCCCGCCATCTTGGATTTACGAATTTTACGCCGTAACTTGCATTACCGAATTTATATTTTACTTTGGGCATTGGCTATGCATAGTACATTGTTTTGCACATGTTCTAAACATGTATTGGTGGACTAGGATCGTCTCTGCAACCGTCGCAAGAAAAAATTACTTATTTCTTGCCGGCAGTCACTCGTCAGAAATAAATAAACGCGCTAGAGTTGTAATAGTTCGATAAAGCTGTAGAAACTATTAGTTATGGCATGTCGCGCANCAGAAATAAATAAACGCGCTAGAGTTGTAATAGTTCGATAAAGCTGTAGAAACTATTAGTTATGGCATGTCGCGCGAAAAATTTCGTTAAACATTCTTAAGTTTCAACTATGGCAAAAATAGTGATAACGCAATATAGCGGGGTCTGATCCGCCTTAGCAGACACCGCTGAAACAATACTGAAACTGTTTTGAATTGGCAAATATACGACTGGAGCTGTGCGCGCTACTTTAAGGCCTGGGCAAAAGACACCGTGGCCTTAAGAAAAGTCCAAATGCGCTGCAGCATGGTTGAAACACGTTTTTTATTTTTTATTTTTTTTAATTTTTTTTTTTACGAAAGTATCGAACGTTTCCCCGATATATTATTTCCGAAAAGGAGTGCCGTCCATGGCGAAAGCGAGGCCAGGCGCAAGAACTATAGCCGTGTCTCTTCCCTTCCGAACTAGTTAAATCCCCCCCTTCAGCAAACAAGAGGCTGTCACCTCTCCAACAATTCCGCTTTCAAGCGCCTGTGCTTCGCGGCTAACATTTTATTCAGAACCAAACGAATGCTAATAATTAGTATATTTTTATTACATAATTCTATTTAGGTTGTTTTTTTTAGGCGCGAGGCCGTGTGCAGCCACACCTGACACCCTTGCGAAAAGAAATTATGTCGCAGACGAGGACAGAATTTCACTTCTAGATATCACGTATTACACGCTATAAATATTATTTTGTAACACTTAAATATTTTTTTTTTTAAATCTCAAAAAAAATTGTCTTGTGGAAATATAACTTGTTCATATTAGACTAATTTCCCTTTCTAGTCATGTGGCATCGGTGGTTCAGTGGTAGAATGCTCGCCTGCCACGCGGGCGACCCGGGTTCGATTCCCGGCCGATGCACTTTTTGAAATAATTTTTATTTATGATTCGTATATTATAATTTCCAACTAATTCAAACATTTATGCATAAACTCAGTAACTGAACGGTATCGATGAAAATCTGATAGTTTAACTGCAACTTTTTTTTTCCCCGAGTCCAGAATAACTAGAGACTCATCGAAACTAATTTTCGTTTTTTTTTATTTGTTTGAAATCTTTCCTTTTCAGATATCTATTTAGGTATATAACTAGAGTCAAACTTTTATGTAGTAGGCTACTTACGCTTTCCTCGTTTTTGCTTTTTGCAATAAAATGGAAGAGGCGTTAATTTTAGAAAATTATGTTATGTATCTTTTTAGTGATTAATTCCCGAATTTACTAAAAACATAAGTTAAGTCATCCCTTTCAATTTAGTTGACCTACCTGTATGTTGATAAACGAATTATGATATTCAATGTTAAGATTAAAGGTGGAAAGTCTTTTCATCCTGTTTAATAGAAGTACAATATTGAGAAGAAAACAACACAATTAAAACACTAAAACATTATTTCTATTATTTATGACAGCATATACTATGTTATAAGCTGGGTAAATAAAAATGCTGGTGTAATTATATTTAATATATAAGACCACATAATAAATTACAATTATCGCAGTTTACAATCCACAGAGATTCTAAAAGTTGTGTATGTGTGTGTGTGTGGGTGTGTGTGTGAAGTCCACTTGTGTATGTCATCTACCGCTATTTACTTCGTAGGGTAATTTATTGAGTAATGTCTGCTTTCCATTAACGATAATTCCTTATGCGTCAAAACTATATATATCACACACACACATATATACACACACCAACATACGCATATATATGCATAAACATACACATTGTATATACGTGTATAAAGCACAATTTATTTTAAAAAAAGGAAAACTTCATAATAGTTCTAATACTACCCACACATGCTCAGACACACACTTATGTGTGTGAGAACATGCCCGCTGTTTTTTTTTGTGGTAGAAACTGACAAATTAAGAAGGAATGGGGAGGTAAGTTAGCGCGAGGGCCGCGTAGCAATCAAGATGAAACATTCGACGTTCCATTTTCTGGTTGTCATTTACTTATTTTATTTTTTCCCATCTTCGAGTGACACGCCAAATGCAGCGAACAAATGTGGGCGTTGTTGAAAAGAGTGTGGTGCAGAGCATGTCTAGACGGAGCTGTCAGGAGCTGCAGAGAAATGAACCCCCTCCCCCCGACTTTTCATGTCCAGCCTGTGGAACGCCACAGACCTTCCTTCCCCCTCATATCCTCTTCGTCTCCTCTTACAAGTTCGTCCTCTCCGCCCCTTCCGCGCCTCGCGTCATTCGCCGCGCGCGCATCTGCTACCCCTTCGAAGACGCCGCGGTCACAGGTCACAGGTCACGAAGAACATGACAGGGCTTTCTATTTTTTGATTCTTCTTCTTTTTCTTCGTCCGCCCGGGGCGGCGCGCGCGTGGCGCGACCTATCGCAGCTTCGGCGCATCACCACGGGTCGCGTGACACACGCTGTGGTCGCGGAAAGTCTCCCCCCCCCCGCCTCTCTCTGCTCGTCACCGCTCCCGTCAAGCTGGGTTCACAATAAACGACTAATGCTTGTACATTTGTTTACAAAGATTATTCCCGGTAAACTGAGCACCTTTGAAAGCCCTGCTTAAAAGGGATCAAACCCCACCATTTTGGATTTATTTTTTTTTCATTTATTTTCTGCTACTACTCGCAAAAGTGAATTCCGGATGAATTTTTTTTTCCTTCGGGCGACATGACATAGGGCATAACTAAATGCGTTTTACCGTAGCTATTATGACCCCTAGGCGCTCCCACAAAATAATCAATTATGTTTCCTCGGCTGTTACAAGTTAGAAAATTATCAAATGCAGAAAAGCTGTAACAACTGGAGAACATCAAGAAAGTTATTATTCGTGCTTTGTCGTGTCGAAAATTATAACGCGCCTCCTACAATCGAATTTGTGGCGGAAAATCTACAAAAATAATTTGACAGGGACTGGTTCTCCCTAAGGCTGCCGCCTACCTGGTGCTTCAACTATGTTACAGAGTGTCAGAAATACACGTTTTTCTGCGAAACTGTTGAACGGGCGTCCAATACGCTGATCTACGAAAAGAACACACGCTTCAGGCGAGGCTGTGTAGTGCTTTCAAGACGTCACGCAAGTTGAAACGCCATTTCAGAGCCCTGCGCTTAGCGGCGATGGCGCACTTGATGCGCGTGGCAGTCTCGCCCTTATCGCTCCCGCGCCTCTCTGTCTCTCGAACGCGGAAAACAGCTTCAAATAGGCGGGGGCCTTAAGATCGACTGGTATGCACTACGTGTATTAATTAACTATATGAAAAATTAGCATTGCCATGGGCCTCAGTACTTTATTATTGCGCCAGTGAAGTGAAACTCTGAAATTGNAACTATATGAAAAATTAGCATTGCCATGGGCCTCAGTACTTTATTATTGCGCCAGTGAAGTGAAACTCTGAAATTGTGTAACAATATTTTGCATGTGGCCTATTTCTTACTAAGCATTACCAACACGCCTATTTTCTCTCTGGTTTCATTCNGTGTAACAATATTTTGCATGTGGCCTATTTCTTACTAAGCATTACCAACACGCCTATTTTCTCTCTGGTTTCATTCATAATATTTATAAATTAATATTATAAGTAATAAATAAATATAAGTAAAATTAAATTGAACCGAAAATAAGGCTTCTTACGTTAACACGCGTAGGTATAAAACGCTTGTGATACATGCCACGTTTAGGAAGCAGCCAAACACGTCGTACAAAGTTTCGATTAAAAAAAGTGTGAAAAAACCACAAATAGAACTCCCAGGTAATATTTGAAGAATTCTAAGACACGGGATAAATACGTTCCGTCCTTTGCCCATATGGGATAATTCTTTCAGCCCCAGAGATGGTAAATCCCGTACAATATGGAACAGTTGGCAATCCTAAACGTATATTACTTCGTAAATATGCCATAGCACAGATATTACGCCAAGGAAAACAGAAAACGACGTTAAAAACATACACGAAAACAAGCAAATGCTAACTGTTTTCAACAGATTTTTTTTTAGAATATAAACGCAAACGCACAAGGAATCCAGGAAAGAGTTTTACCAAAGCAAAACGAGAAACAAACGAATGAACGAGTGACAAATACAAGACAATATATACAAACACACTCAAAAATAAAACTCTAGAATACACGAACACAAACTTTCAGTACGCCTGAAGACTGTAGCAGGTGCCAGGTTTGCCAATAAAACCAAGTGTGTTATTCTCTGCTGTCTTGGGCTGTTTCTTCAGTGTCTTGTTTTGTTGCTCGCGTTCGTTTGTTTCCCTTCTTGTTTGGTTTGGTTTGGCAGAACACTTGACTGAGTTCCTTGTGGGAATATTTTTCTGTTCTAATTTTTTAATTTAATAACTTACCCCCAGGGTAAGAATTGCATTTTTTCTGCAGATTTATTTGTCAACTAGAGATTTGAGAAGATTTCACGTTTTGTATCAAAGGGGATGGTATCTGCTGGCAGAAATAGTTAATGGCTTGGATGTTACAAACAAATTACAGTGAATCGATAAGGGTGACACTGGCACGCTCATCAAGTGCTACATCGACGCAATGCGCAAGGCTCAGAACTGGTGTGTAGGCTTTCCGTCGACAACCCTTACTACGCAACTTTAAACGTCCAACCTATAATCTTATTGGTGGAAAACTTGAAACAAGTATCAGTGCAGGGCCCTGTATTCATCCTGTATTCAGATACTCACCCACGATATTTTAAATGGCGTTTATTGCCATGTTGAAGTTTCGATAGTAGTGTTTCCAATAGGCGTGGTATGCTGAAAGTTTTTTTTCTGCCCTAGTCTCTGAAGTGTTACTTTAGTTGGGGCAATTGATTTTCACTATAGAGGGGCTCTACACAGCCTAAGACTTCGGTATACTGAGTGCACATGAGCAGTTTTCCTTTACTTACTGACCGCGTGTTCTTATGAGAAGACATTAGGGGCCTTCAGCTGGCGAGGCTATGCTGCATCGCTGCCAGTTAGTGAAGCAAGCAGCGATGCATCGCTGCCAGTTAGTGACGCAAGCAGCGATGCAGGTTCTGCTGAATAAACTACTGCAAGCGACTATAGTCCACTCACGGTTACTTCCTACTTTTCTGAAGCCCTGATAAAGTTCTANATCGCTGCCAGTTAGTGACGCAAGCAGCGATGCAGGTTCTGCTTAATAAACTACTGCAAGCGACTATAGTCCACTCACGGTTACTTCCTACTTTTCTGAAGCCCTGATAAAGTTCTACTTCCAGGATATTCCTCCGCCCCGTGCAAACAAATCTTAGCCGAATCTAGAAAATTACACCAATGGGACAAGGCTCCACATTCGTACGCACTCGGTGTATTAATATTTTACGTAAGAACTATTTATCGCTAGGCGTTACCAATACCCATATTTTCTTACTATATTTATTTATAATAATTATAAATGAAAAAAATATTGTGTATAAATAAAATATACATAAAAATTTAGTTCAACCAAAAATAGTTTCCAGTTGCACTACACGTAATTCCACCAGCAGCACAATATTAACAAATATTTCTGAAAACCTCTTTGTCCTTCGTCTAATGCCAGTCGTCTGCTAGCAGCGGGCAAGAAGAGCGTNACTTCCAGGATATTCCTCCGCCCCGTGCAAACAAATCTTAGCCGAATCTAGAAAATTACACCAATGGGACAAGGCACCACATTCGTACGCACTCGGTGTATTAATATTTTACGTAAGAACTATTTCTCGCTAGGCGTTACCAATACCCATATTTTCTTACTATATTTATTTATAATAATTATAAATGAAAAAAATATTGTGTATAAATAAAATATACATAAAAATTTAGTTCAACCAAAAATAGTTTCCAGTTGCACACACGTAATTCCACCAGCAGCACAATGTTAACAAATATTTCTGAAAACCTCTTTGTCCTTCGTCTAATGCCAGTCGTCTGCTAGCAGCGGGCAAGAAGAGCGTNTTAACAAATATTTCTGAAAACCTCTTTGTCCTTCGTCTAATGCCAGTCGTCTGCTAGCAGCGGGCAAGAAGAGCGTATTTTTTCACTGCACTGCAGTGGTACGGTTGAACGACAAGCAGCATAAATCGCTGCTGCAGCGGCACTTCCCCTTCTGAACGCGTCCATTTGTTTAATTTGGCTGGGCCAATCAAAATAAGTTTACTCCGGTGCTGGACATTACTTATTCGCGGGCGGGCACCTAAGACCATCCAATAACGAAAGTGTAGCTCAAGGGGGTCAGTCCATGCCGGATTACCTTCATAGATTTTCCGTCACAAATTCGATTTCAGGTGCGAAAACAATTGTTGGCGTGACAAAACTCGGTAATACCTTCCTTAATGTTCTTGAATTGTTACAGCTTCTCTGCATTTGATATTTTCTAACTTGTAACAGCCGAGGTNCTTAATGTTCTTGAATTGTTACAGCTTCTCTGCATTTGATATTTTCTAACTTGTAACAGCCGAGGTAAAATAATTTATTGCTTTGCGGTAGCGACTACAGAAGTCGCAATATCTATGGCGGTCGGACGGAACAGATTTCAGAAAACGCAAAACCTTATGTCGTGTCGTCCGAAAAAGTCCACCCAAAATCCACATTTGCGGATAGTAGACGAAAATTAAAAAAATTCAAGATGGTGGGGCTTGATCCCCCTTAAGGATCGGTCTCATTAGCCACGTTGAATTTTCCATTTACGTGCCGTAAATCTCCTTTCTATTAAATAATTCCATATTTCTTATTACAGAGTGTTTAAATTTGACAAATGCCTTCAAATGTAGTCACCAAGTTTTATACACTCGTTATGTCGTAATTGTGAAACGTCAAGAATTTATCGATACTTTTAAAATAATGCTTTGCTAGTGACTTTGTCGTCACGCGCTCGGATCTTCGCATCACTTGCGAGAGCGGATATGTGGGGTGTGAAGGTCACGCATGTAACACGAGAGCAGGCGGCGAACACGAAGATCAGCTTACACAGGCTTGCCACAGCGCGTGGCCCCACGATACATCCTTGCTGCTTGCGCTCCTGACCTTCAGCTGATTGAATTTCCAGGGGGGTACTTCTAGGTTTTCTCGGTGTACTTCTCGGTACCTAGTGCCGCCTCGAGATCAGACCCACCTTTGCTGAGTGGCGACCAGTAAAGGAATAATTGGCCAAGTGTGTATGTACTTTGAAATTGAATAAGATCTAAGCGACACTGTGTACACTCCCCCTCAGCGTGTGTCGGGAAGTGGCAGTGGACTCCAGGTAATCAGTCTGCCGGATACAGCGATGGACCTGTGACCTGTACGATGTACAGTTTCCTAGAGCCGGCGAAGAGAGCGCAGTGTAGAAGGGCAGTGTTGGTCCTGAGCCTTGGCCCTTGTCCAGTGAGGCTGAAATCCTCACAAAAGTGTGAATAGAGACTGTTGCACTTTGAAAGTGCAAATGTTTGTGTAGGAACCTTATGTATTGCATGGGAAGGTTATGGGGTTACTGGGTTCTGTACTGACCAGTGGTGAAAATCCTAAGGTTGGGATATGGTTGAGGAAGCAACATACAAGTAGGATTCTCGGGAACATCTCAACAGAACGCCGCCTAGCAGCACAATTAATTATGAAGAATAAGCAAGTATATCTAGTCTCTTCGCATTTTCAGTTTGCTGAGAATACTGAAGTTCAGATTGAGGCATGGGATAAAATCCTAGACAGTCTGCACAATATCAGAATACAAATATCTGGGAGTCATGCTGGACAGTGGGCTCACATTCATGAACCACATAAGATATGTATGTAGTAAAGAAGTAGTGCTTTTCTCTAGGATGAGAGCTGCTGTACCGGTGTACTTGGGTTTACACTTCAGTACCATGGTGATGATTTACATGGCAGTATTCCAGGCCATTATGACATATGCTGCATCTGTGTGGTACCTCAGATAGTCTCAGGTAATGGTTCAGAGGCATCTGAACAAGGCCCAGAGAGCCGTGCTTTTAACTGTAACTAAAGCTTACAGAACTGAGGCTCTTGTAGTGCTGGCCGGAGTTCTTCCTACAGACATACTGGTGAGGGAAAGAGGCGAGTTGTTTGAGGAGTTCCGGGGAAGNGAGGCGAGTTGTTTGAGGAGTTCCGGGGAAGAATACCAACTACCCTGCAAAAGAAAGAATACAGAGATATGTCACTACTGAAATAACCATACAGATGGGACAACTAAATCTATAGAAGAGAGTTGTACCGGGTGTTTACTGACATAAGGGAATGGTAAAAAAATTAATTGATAAGGATTACCCATTACTTCGCCCAATTGATGACTGGTCACGGAAATTACAAGCACAAGCTCCACCAGTTTGGGTTAGTGGACTCACCATTGTGCCAGGCATGTCAGGTGGATGACTCTTTTCAGCACATATTGTATGAATGTGGCAAGATAGAAGATCTGAGGATCACAGCACAGAGGCAGCTTAAGGAATATGGTATTGAAACTATGGACCATAGCATGGTAATGAAGTGGAGCGTAACTGTACGAATCCTCGTGATCTTCGCCCACGACGCGGGAAGAAGACTCGAAGAGTTCGAGGTATAGATAGAAGATCAAGTCCTGCATGCGGCTGGGGAACTGCACAATGTAGATATTTCTTCTAGTATCAGCGATGGGTGATGAGTGTAACGAAGTAGATGGCCGTTCATCTGGCGACCGGTCATCTACATCAGTGAAAGGGTTGCCAGAATGTACGAGAACTGCACAAGTTATCAACGATGGCAACTGAAGCCGACAAATAGAACACCAGCTGAAGTGCAGAAGTGAAAGAAATGGGGACGACAGCAATAACGTCGTAGAAGAGATGGGGCATGAAGAGCCTATCAAGGCTCCAAAGTCAGAAATTCTGGCAAGATGAGTAGAGGATCTTTGGAAGCAAGTAAGTCGGGAAGATGGACAACTGGTCTTCAAACTCGAAGAGGAACCGACTATCGGAACAATGACTGAATAGCCTGTTTCTGTGCGTCTGCCTAAGTAGAAAATCACAGTGGAGGACGNGAACCGACTATCGGAACAATGACTGAATAGCCTGTTTCTGTGCGTCTGCCTAAGTAGAAAATCACAGTGGAGGACGTGGAAGCCATGTAATGGCTCCTTTAATACGGAACATGGAAGGAGTTAAACATGCGATTTTTCCGTATCCTGAATATAAGGACCTGATGCTACTTGCAACAAACAATGTTACAAGAACATAGAAGAACTCACGAACCTCATGAAATTGGTGCACGAGAGAAGAGACGAGGAGTTTGATTTATAACGATGCAAGAGACGCCATAAAGGCCTATGGCCGTTGATACTTCAACTACACAAAGTCCTTCACATAGTAGAAGATGGTGCGCTACTGAGAACACAGCACAGAGGAGCTCTGACAGAGATGATACCAGTTCGGAAATAGTCACCTCCTCGCAGGGTGGTAAGGGGGGACTGGAGAATGATGGTCAAACGTGTTATCTGGAAACCCCTTATCACGCATCCCCGATCAAAAAGAAATGTTTCCAGTGATCCTTTCTTGAATGGTTTGGGCAAGCTCTTGAACTGCATCAAGGAAGGTTTTATTAAAAGTAGTGAGGACAGGTTTTTACACGAGAATAGAAGAAAACATCTTAGAACAGGGTGAAAAATGGTACAGAACAGGCACGATGACATAACCAGAAGAGGAGAAACAGCAGTGCACTTACTTACTTATCAGAGTACAGTCTCAGTGCGGGAGGACGGAGGGTGTGCCGGCCTTCGGACCATAAAAACCTAATTGAATTTTCGTGTTTATCTGAAGAATTTTCTTGTAGTTTGCTGCCCTTGTTTCTCTCAGCGTGACTCGGGGTATGTCGAACTTCCCAGGTCAAGACTAGCGAGTATAAAAGTGCGAGCCTCCGAGCCTCCCGGCCTCCGAGCCGGGAGTTGATGAGTGGCTGGAGTTTTAGCGATAGACGACGAGCAAAACGAGCGGCGAGAGAAGTGACCAGAGGGAGGAAAATCTGTGACTGCGAGCATCGGCGCAGCGACTAGTGCTACTGGCAGGCTGAACTATTGGACTGGATGCGTAAATGAAAGAAATTGCACATGTTGGCAACAGACAGATTGAAAGTATGTTAATGATGAGTATGAGTTAATTAACTATAACTAAACAGAGACAATAAGAATGACGTTAATTAGAGTTAAAATTGACATTAAATATTGCGCTCACTGAGAAATAAAATGAGTAATAGTAGACCTAGATAAGACCTCCATCCCTCACAAACCCGGATACGCCCCTCAGGCGTCTTGTAATATTATAACCACGTGACAACATTTGAGAATTTATTTTTGTTCTGCAGCGGACTGTATAATGCTAAAGATGTACCGCATAGTTGTAGTTTAGAAATAATTTTCCGTAAATTGTTGAAATAATTCAGAAATCAGGAATTCGACATGGTCTGTAAGACCAGGCCTTAAATGTTTTCAAAAACATCAATATAGGAACATATTTTCACGACGACCGAGTGTCACTGCTTATCTGCCACACTGGCGTGCACTGTGAAAACAATCATGAAATTACGGGAAGTACTAGCAAAAAGCTAACCTCGATTTCTCTCTTAATTGACAGACGCTACGAGTACGGTGGTGACAATGATTCCTTAACAAATGTAAATAGTTTTATAAATTCACGGAAGCTTTACGGAAGCTCACAAAATTACAAACAAAACTCATCAATTATAGTTACTATTTCCTGCGAAGACAACCTCGTTCACAGCGAAGCCAACTAACCTGTTCGCACAGCAAGTTGCCAGCACTTGTAAACAGTGAAATGTGGACTGAATTTTTGTTTTCGTGCAGTAACTTTCACCCATATCGTTGTTGTGAGAAAGGAATAAATAATTATTAACCCGTAGTTTTGAACTATTGTGTAATTACGTAAATTAATTACTACCATTCGCTCATTTCCGTACTTTCTTAAAAAGTACATGTATTCATATTTGAAGCCAAGTTGAAAAACAAGAACTTGTGAGCACAAATTTTTTTCAACGTATCGGTCCTTCGTGATATAGTAATGGGCGTAATTTAATCCTGCAGTTCACATGACATAAATAAAGGATATATTTTATTGAATACCACGTATAAAAAATGTGGGACAAATATATTAACCAAAGAAAACTTACGCTTGTCTTCACTTTGAGTCTTTCGTTTACAAGAAGCAATTTTCACAGCACAGAAGAAAGTTTTCCTCTATACTAACGGAAGTGAATTAATTTTTTTTTTAATTGCCTTTGATCTGGGTTCATTATGCAACGGTTTATTGTTTACATGTTTAATACCCTCTCCTGGTCCCTTGGTAAATGAGCTTTCTTACGTTGGTACCTTTTGCCGCAGTAGATGACTTGTAGAAAAAGTCGATGAGGCAGCCTAATTTTTCCACCCGTCGATCTTTTGAGTCAGTAGTTTCAATTATGAGCCTATTGTCTGCAAGGCTTTCGCCCGCAACTGCCTTCGCTACAGTAATCGAATGCCGCAAGAAACAAGTAGGAGTTGAAAATAAGACTTTTGTAATTAAGATTCGAAACGAGTTCACGAATGATGGAACACTTTTTGAAGTCGTTGAAAAGAAGGGATGGAAATGACTTTCCTCATAAGCATTTTGTTTCCGGCAACATTCTTTTCAAGGTTCTTCACATCTCGTCAACTCCCGCAAAAAAATTAATAGGTTATCCTCTGCAACGTGTTTCATATGAAATATTTGGTGTTTCTTTACAAAATCTATCTGAGATGTACGGTTATGGCTAGGGACAAAGGAATCTCCCGAGTTCATTTGACGGCTAAGGTGAACTCGTCAGTTCTGCATACACCCCTGGGGCCGTCATTTGTTCGTTGCTCAGGATTTTCGCGAGTGGGTGAAGAGATTTAGACGGCTCTTAACATCGAGGTCTTGAGACCCGATGAGGGTGAAACGAGGTGAGTACGGAGCAGCGGCGGAATGAATGGGCGGGGGAAACGAGAGATCCCCGAGAAAACACTCCGACCAGCGGCATCGTCCTGCACGATTCACACATGTGAAAATCCGGGAGTGACAGGATTCCAGGAATCGAACCCGGTTCGCCTTGGTTGGAGGCAGGTAGTCAAACCACTACACCACCGCGGCCCTTCGGGATCTTCGTGTTGAGCACTTTACCACGTGCACTAGGTTGTACGTGATTCGCTCAGTCTGTTTGTACGTGCGCGTTATTGGTTCACAGTCCCGCAGGGCACACAGGGAACGATTAGCCCAATCGCAAACATTACAAGAAAGTACACGTGTCTGAAGTGATCGTAGCACCGCTAGAACTTCTCTAGTTGCGGCCCATGTGTAAAGACCAAATACAACTCATGTGTCACTGTTCTTAAATTACCCGTTTTCCGCGTTCGAGACCGAGAAGCGAGGGAGCAATAAGGGCGACTTTGCCACGTGCATCAAGTGCGCCATCGCCACTATGCACAGGGCTCTGAACTGGCGTGCAGTGTTCTCGTCGTGCTGAGTGTACCTTAATGGACTTTCAGCGGTGACCCTATCATTTTATTTGTGGAAAGTCTGTGGTAAGGCTCACTGCAGGGCCCTTGAGTATTTTTATATGTACATTCGTATGATTCCCGCACCCCACTGGTGGTGATTGAAGGAACCTTGACAGCGCGGCGATATATCCAGGAATAACTGCGACCTTATGCACTCTCCTCCGTGGTGTAGCTTGATAAACCCATTTTCCAGCAGGATAATCCCCGGCCTCACACATCACTGGCATCTCTTGCCTGCCTTCGTGATGTCAACTAGCTTCCTTGGCCAGCAAGGTCCCCAGACCTCTCGCTCGTCGAGAACGGTTGGGACCAGACTGGACGGCAACTCTAGCCAGCGGCAACTACGGCGGATTTGGAGGGTCACATGTGCTAGCTGGGGCAGGATCTTCCGCAGGAGAACATCCGACATCTGTATGCCTCCAACCCGACCGTATCGCCGCCTGTCTCCGCGCTACGGGTGGTCCTACGCCATGCTAAGTGCATCCGGCAAGTGTTGGTCCCCTGCAAGACATGCTTAGTACGGTACAATATTTCGATGTTTTCTGTATACATAGTCCCATTCCCTGTGCCTGTACGTGCCCCTGCAATTGCACCTTCAGGGTAATACATTTTTCTTGATTATGGGTGTACTTGACGTAAACATCAATCGTTAGCTATCACTGAGAGAAAAATTTGTTTGAGCCAACAAAATACTTGTTTGTATACGGCCGCACAAATAAGCAGTTGCTCTAAGAAAATATGTTGACTATGCCAATTTTGAAATGCAACAGAACAGATTTTANGGCCGCACAAATAAGCAGTTGCTCTAAGAAAATATGTTGACTATGCCAATTTTGAAATGCAACAGAACAGATTTTATTCAGCTAACGAAATATACAATTAACTGACCAAATCATCTACTTGTGTTAGCAAAATTTGCCTGACAACCAAACATTTGTTTGGCCATATACAAACAAACATATTGTTGACCCAAACAAACGTTCCTCTCAGTGAACTATGAATGGAATAATATACCTAGCTAGTTAACAGTCACCGCGGTTGAGGTCGTATGATAATTATAATAAATTATATCGGCAAAAAAGTTAGCTTGAAACGGGTTAAATTGTTCAATATGTGACACACTAATCTAAATTTCTTATATAAGGCCACAATCTTCAAAATAGTGCCTGATATGTGACAATGTAGCACCACTAGTGTGAAAAATTTGCTGAGAATCGGTTGAATAATGCCCTAGATAAATTAATACGTTTTTTTTTAATGAGACGCTATTTTACAAAATGACGGGAAAAGGTGGCTTGGTGTAGACACATTTGATGGTTTTCATACATACTTCCAACAGACAAAGTTAAGTTAAATTAGTTTACGTTGATTCGTATGCATCGCTTACTGAGCTAAAATGCTTATATAGTTTCCATTTAAAAAATAAGTGTCTGAATGTCACTTCATCTGGTCTGCCTTAGTACTACTTGTTTGCCGAATTTGATAGGAATTAGTTGATCGTTTCTCAAGGTATGAAAAAAAAAATTAATAATGTTACACTATCTTACAAAATGGTGGACAAAAAAGGCTCTTTGTAGACATATTTAGTGGCTGCAATAAATACTACCAGTGTATAAAGTTAAGTTATATTTGGGTGCATAGTTTCGTAGATATACCATACTATTTCAAAATGTTTATTTGGTCACCATTCAAAAATTAAGTACGTGACAATCTTAAATTATGCAATTTTACATGGCCTACTGTAGTACCAATGAAATACAGAATTTGGAGAATATCGGTTTATTAATTACCGAGATGTGACATAAAAATTGTATTTATCATGTGTCGCTATCTTACAAAATAGCGGCCAGAAGAGGCTTAGTGTAGATACATTTAATGGTTGTAACAGCTTCTGACAGCATACTAGTATGAGTTGAAATTAGGTACGTAGTTTCGTAGATGCAGTATACTAATCTAAAATACATAGTATACTAATATACTAATCTAAAATATTTTAATGACTGCCATTTTGAAAGTAAAAGTCTGAACTGCTTAACACTGTTGCGTGGTTTATAGTTTGGCATTGGAAATTACATGTTAATTAAATTCGGTACTTTAAGGTTCCTGTTAAAGATAGGAAGGTACTACCAGATACATTTTTTCCGCAGAAAAATACGTGCTTTTTTATTATAAGCGTATTTGTAACATTAATATAAAGGCTGTTTCCTGGAAAGATCAGAAAACTTAATAATTAATTATAAAATTACTGAAAAACAAATTGTTATATTTACCTCGATACAGAGCTTGGGACTATCATTTCTCACACTTAAGTTATTGTTTTAAGTTTATATCTTCAAAAATGATTTTAGAAAACGAATTTCATAATAATGTATTTCTCTATGCCAAATTGTATCCAGGCAACAGCCTTAAGGCACATAAGTTGACATAGCCCACACTGGGACTGAATGTGTTAACCGTGGACGGTCTATAGAAATGTTTTATCACGTAAGCCTGCCTCCGATGGACTGGTATTAGCCACTGGAATGTTGGATAGGGGAACAGGCCGTCTACTTGATCCCAGGCTGCGCTAACAGCCCGACGCGCGAATGTTAGCAGGGTTTCAGCCAATTATCTCGATACATCAGCCTCCTTCCTGGAAATCCTCCCACGGGCGGGGCGCGTGGTACGATTGTTTACGTCGTGGCCGCTGCACGACGGAGGAAATGTGATCGTGCCGCGACGTAAATTGCTTGCGGGAGTGGTTTTCTCGTCGGGCGAAAAATTGCCGTTACACTGCATTTTTCGCACGCAACGTTAACGTGACGAAGCGGAAAATGTTGTACGCCCAGATCTTTGCTAACATATCTAGTTAAGGATCGGCTGCTCCCTGCATTCGCTTCCTGATGAACGACAAACATTGCCTTTGCACATCTTGCTAAGTCTATACAAGCCACCACTGCGGGTGAACACAGTATCGCAGTTATCGCAGTGGAATTTCTTGTATGCTGGACTGAACATGCGATGGCTACTTTCATGACGGCATGCATTGCAATTTGCACTACAAGTATTTCCACAATAGTAACATTGATACCATAATGCTTGTAGCGACTCTTCAGGACCCCTTGCTGTTGATGCCGATGGTGTTACGAATGATAAGTCTTCAACTATTGATTCCATCTTCATATTGTAGCAGAGTACGCGATCGTAGTAGATGAATGCAGTCGTGGCTATCTGATTTCCACCAACACTCTCGCCGACGAAATGACGTCCATTTTTACATGATGCCCGCTTGTATACTGTTCACACTGCATGATAGTTTGTGTTGCCCATCTCGGGTTGCCTCAGTAGATGACTGCTGGCTGTGTGGTGCAAATGTCAGCATGGTTGCTGGACTGAAATATATTACCTTTTCAGGTCGATTGCTGTCTAGCCTGCGAAGTTGACAATTCGGCCTCTCAACTTCTTTACACTCATTCATATTATAGTGTTGGAGGTGTCTTGATTTTCTTTTGCTGCTGCTTGCTCTCGATGTGTCTTACACCAGCTCCTGGAATGTGATGTGTCTGTATGGTAGCACTACCTTGAAAACATTCTAGAGACATGAGAGACAGCCAAGAATCTCTTCGTCCTGTAGCAGATAGACTAGTAGGTGTTTGTAGACAAATTCTATTTTGTATCGTGCATATGGGAGAAGGAATTCTTTATGCAGGTATGAAGCTGGGTATCCTTGTAGAGTGCTGCAAGTGATTAAATCTTTCCATATGCCACGATAGCAGATAAAATTTTCTGACCACTAGAACAGCATACCATCATTTTCACTATGTCCTCTCGACGAGACAAAGCACTTCTGGGCGATATGTGGTGATACGAACTGGTTTTATGGGCCTAAAAGTGTTAGTAGGGTGGACAAAAGTGATAACCTCTACCAACACCAGATTATTCGAAGCGATATTTTAAAGAGACATGCTAGTATTTACAGCTTCATGTCATGCTGAAAGCATCCGACATGAAGCTGTAACTTCTGACTTATTATAGGTACTTGTTTCTTGGGAGTGGTGGTGTGTGTTATGCTATACTTTGATGCAGACACCCGATGGACGTGTTTGGATTACCTCGTCTAGCTTCTGCGACCTCGGGAACTCCAGAGTTAATGGGACCTACGCCAGTGCCATCGACTTCTTGGCTCATACCATCGACTTCTTGGGTCATGTCTGCTTCCTTTCAGCCTTATCATCTGTGTCTTCGACTGAGGTGCCTATGTGTCTACCAACCAATTAGATTGCTCACAACATTACCAGGCCAGCATCATATGACAAACATGTGTGGCTAACCTGCAAAGTGAAAAGTGCTAAAAGACCCTACTTAAATACATAAGTACATCAACAAAAAATAAATTTTTTAGGTAAAAATCTCAAAATAAGTTAAACTAGATAGGGGGGTGATAATGCAATGCTGCTTCTAGAACTGCTGGTGATGTTGTGAAAACTGTACTGAAATGTACATAGTACATATTCTACTGATGATAATGTCGGTACTAAATACTCAGACATACTAACACAAAAGTTTTTAACTACTTATCATCCACTATGGGTTTGAACCTACACTACATTATTCTCAAGGTTGGTGCACTGTCTCCAGCGCTTTCAGGGTACACATGTATTCAGATGACTGAAAATTAGAGTACATACATAGTTGAAACGTATGTGTATTACTTCCTTACTCGCCATTACAAAGTTCATAATTTTACTGCTATTTCAATACAAGTTGTACGTATTCGAAANTGTATTACTTCCTTACTCGCCATTACAAAGTTCATAATTTTACTGCTATTTCAATACAAGTTGTACGTATTCGAAATAAGTACATGTATATCATATTTAAAACGAAATAATTTGTTACCTTGTACTGTATAACTGAATTCCTCTCGTAATAGATAAGTGCATGTGTGGCTCGGCTGGTCTACCACCCTGGAGCCTGATGCGTCTCTCGCTCTCTCTTTCTCTCGTCTAATGTTCTGTGCCATCCCTTCTACTTGCCGAGACATGCAGGGTGTCCATGTTGCGGGTCGACCACCTGGGCTGCCTTACAGATTCTCACGATGATAGTTGATCGCGAATAGTCGGCCGAGTCGGATGTGTTCCANCGACCACCTGGGCTGCCTTACAGATTCTCACGATGATAGTTGATCGCGAATAGTCGGCCGAGTCGGATGTGTTCCACTGCTAGTGTTGTGAGTTTTGGCTGTACTCTGAATGCGATGGTTTCGTTTCAGTAGGTTCGTAAGGAAGTAGTTTGNGCTAGTGTTGTGAGTTTTGGCTGTACTCTGAATGCGATGGTTTCGTTTCAGTAGGTTCGTAAGGAAGTAGTTTGCTATTTTTTTGTACCGACCAAGACCGATTGGTCTTGTCCAGCATCGTTTAACACACCGCGTAGAGCATCCAATGATTGTGTAATATGTGATTGCGTTGTTTGGTAAGTTCTTATATATATTTTCCTTTAAATTGGGTTTTTATATCGGTTCGCATCAGAGCGTAGCAGTGTTGACCTTATCGCACTTGTACATATTTGCTTCTTGGCTTCGCGAAAGTACGAAAGTATTTTTTCGACAAATGTGACATACAGCGCTGGATGCCCGCGCAATATACACTGATTGTTAAATACTTTTAACTATTCGCTTTTATAATAGTTTTGTTTATATCTATTTGCATCAGCGCATAGCAGTAACGTCTCTCTTGCGCGACTAATTGTTTAAAACGTATGTTGTTTTGTGGCAAGCAAAGGAACACAGTATTTACAAGTCGCGTAATGTGTATCGCACTTGATGCGCTGTAGTCATTTTTGAGGTTGGTCCTAGTGATCATTCGTTCTTTCTCATGTTGGTATGCATTCTAGCTTTAACTAAACTTCTTGGCATCATAGCAAAACTTATTATGGACTGTGGCTCCATCGAGTATATATTTATATATTGTGACTCGTTATGGTATTGTGCTCGTGATGTACTTGCATTTATGCCAGTCCTTTATTGTATGTTAGGTGACTGATTTTTCATGTACAGGATGGTTTATACCTTTTACACTCGTTTTCCTTGACCCTCGAGTTAGGTTGACGACGTTTATTTATATTAACGTGTACATGTTTTAACGTAACCTGCGACTACTTACGTCTTGTTATCGGTGCAAGTGCATACTCCTCTATTTTTCGTTATATGGCTGGTTTTTATGGGATACCCATGCTAGCATCGGGCCACCGGCCCTTGTGTCGGACTGGCGGTGTTCGTTTATATTACTATATATGTATGTATTTTGCCGTTACCCATGACTGTGTGTAACATGCACGCAGCGAATTTGTATATTTCTTGTTTTTTTCACATATTTGTTTGGTGTATGTTACCCATGGTAACGTTTATTTATGTGTATGTATATATATAC
>NQII01005949.1:11639-141586 GCA_002778355.1 Clitarchus hookeri
TCATGACGTGGCTTACGATATCAGGGCAAAGTCTGCCTATCCGATACGACACAGGTGTCGGGTGCGGAGATGGAGTCTAAGGTCTCGCGGTTTTTTCTGTACCGAAGTTTTTTACTCATCGGAAAATCTATCTTTATGGTATATTATCCTGGATACTTCTCGTGCATCAGGGAATGCAGGATTTTTTTTCAGATTTTTTTTTATATTCAGGGAAAATGAGCATAAGGAGGGCCCTCGATTAAGTTTTTCACTAGTAGCACGTAAGTTCTTAAGGTATTTTCGGTTTTGGGAAATTTATTCGCCACAACTGAGATGTTGTGGTTTTTTCTTTTGCGGAGATTATCACACATCGAGCATACGACTCTCCTCGCACGAAATTGCATATTATCTGGGACCCCTTCTTGCGCGAAATGGGCAAGTGGGATTTTTTCCCGAGTATCACAATGTATTGTATTTAACAAGCTATGATGCATTACGGTGCTGCCCTTTATAGTGTAGAAGAGTAAAAGCCACCAATTGTCGCTAGCATATTCACGTGAAAGCCATGTTTTGATTACAATGTGCATTGGCAGTGTAGCAGGCAAATGCTAAATCCGTACTTGCTCTGTATGTGTGTGTGTGTGCCGGGTCTGTGTTAATCGTGTATGGAAATCTGCTGTTCCCTAACGGGATTTGAACCTGGCTCACCGATATGGGGCCAGTTGTCTGGTCACTGCACAAAAGCAAGGCTCTACGTTTAGAGCGAATGAAGTCTGAAAATTTGACTCCGAGTTGTATTGGGTATGGTGTCTTCTGGCTCAAATTGAGGTCCTCAACAACTTAAATTCGCGTCCATCTGTTGTGGCAGTTGTATGTGCTCGACAGTGAAACGCATGTAATATTCAGTGGGAGTGTGTGTGTGTAGTTGGAGAGGAAGGGGGGNGGGGTAAATTGAATACAAGTGGGGAAACCTCCATCGATTTCGAGGTTTCCTTGAAGTGCTAGTTCGATTTCAGAGATATGATAATGGCCTGACCGGTCGTTCATTCGGTGGCAATATGGTAGCTAAAGGATCTATCCACATTTGTTTGGCTGCCGGAAAACTGACGAATATGCATGCATTTCGTATTGACGTTATTTATGAAGCAATTATGTCCGGTCCATCAATCGATGAATTCTGCTACTGGCATATTGGCTATCTACACATGTTCGTGGACAGTGGTGATGGTACCGGCATGTAGCGTTTGAGATTTTCACATTTTCCCCCTGGCCGTACGAATCGAAGCATCTGCTCGAGGTCTGTTGTTGGCCTGGAAGAAGCACTCCGACGACAGTTATTCCTGCCAATATCTAAGACAGGCTGTGTTTTATTTTAGCAATCACATGCGCTATTATAATGAACTGTATCTTCTTGACATCGCTCGCTTAGGTGTTTTGTGGTGACCTATTCAGAGGCGGGAGTCTTTGTGATGTCAGAGAGTAAAAGCCTATGGTTGTGAACTGCTTCGTATTAAACTTTCATTTTTGGTGACTATGTGCACGAGAAGTGTGTCTGGCAAGTGCTTACACTGCTCTTCAAACACATAGAGACTTCATGGTTACCCAAAACCGAGCAGGTGTGAAAACGACTTGGAAGCACAGACACATGCACGTGTGCAGACTCCAGTTACCTGATGCAGTGAAGATGCAGACCGGTAAGTAACCATTTTGACAATAATGCTTTTCGTACCTGAGCTCTTTCTTTTCGTCATTGCCATTACTTTATATATGAATTGAGCTATTTAAATTAACACTTAAAATATTTAGAAACATGGGCTTGCACAAATGATTTTATTAAATGATAATTTTTTTCATGGTAATTTATTTACATCGAAATTTATACTTTTATGTCATTATAAATCGTAAAAGTATATTTTTCTCTCCTGCTGCATTTTTACAACATAGAACACAACAAAATTTTTTTTCCATTATACACCTTAAGATAGCTGTCGTTGTTATTATGTA
The DNA here is from genome assembly GCA_002778355.1 of Clitarchus hookeri. NCBI lineage: Eukaryota > Metazoa > Arthropoda > Insecta > Phasmatodea > Phasmatidae > Clitarchus > Clitarchus hookeri. The sequence continues at coordinate 13,623 of NQII01005949.1, forward strand.
TGTCTGCAATGTATATACATATTTTTTTGGTTACAATATTTCTCATGCCTCCTTATTGTTTTTTCTCAAACATGTACATACAAATATATTTCTGGACACTTTGTGTAACCCACATGCTTGCACTTTGCATGTGCAAAAATAATTTTTCGCCTTCATCGCAATTATTTTTTGCACTCCGCACCACCATTTTTTTCACATCCACCGTTCTTCCCCATCCTTGTCCGGCGAGATTGTCTTTCCATCGCACGGCACGCCGCGACAAGTCGTGGTCCGCTCGACAAACGAAACCATGTCGGCTTCTTCGTCCGGTAAGAACCTACGCGTCTCGCCATCGCATTATTCGCTGAAGCGAAGAATTGTTTCACGGCCCCCTCGTCGTATCTCGTAGTCCCTGTGAAGGCAGCCTTCTTTAAAGACGACAGTTTCATCCTCGTTCAACTCCAACAGTTCGCCGGTGCTGCATGGCAGGGTTACGTCCAGCCTCGTGTTGTACACTGCACAGGTTTGGCCATCGCACCGAATTCCGACTACAAAATAAAAGTTGACATGCCTTGCAGCGTTCATGATGCTCGGGTTGTAGGCAGGCACCTAGGTATGGTAGATGTGTGCATGATTCACACAATCGCCGCCTTCGTTTTTCACTCTACCCTCGTACCGTGGGTCGCTCAGTCAGTACTCTACACGACGGAACCCTGGGATGGTGGTGGGACATAACTTCACCATACCTGACTTGAAGGAGCTGATGTACATCACCTCGTACATTGGAGATCGTGAAGGTGGGGCAACGGGAGTAGCTTCGGCGGGCATCAACCAACTTGCTGCTAGTGCCAATAGTGGTCTGCGTGCAGCCCTCACGTTCAGGAAGCCAATCGCCGCATGTCGTCGAGGTGAGTGGTTGCCAGGTGGAGCTGCTGCTGGGTTGGAGACGTGATGTAATTAGCCAATGAGGTCGGTGGTGTCCTGGTCTACAGTCTCGTTCATGTTTTTCACTGTGTTCCGACTCTTCGATGATGGAGGTAGTGCTGTGGACAGTAGAGGTGATGGTCAGAGATCAATTTGCGACTAAGGTTGTGGCTGTAACGGGAGTGGCTGCTGCTGAACGACGTCACGCCTTGCACCAAGCGCGGGAATGAGGAGCGTCGGGAACAGCCGTAGTGCAACCCTCGAAGCACTCCCTGCACGGTAGACAGTCGCGAATATCTTCGTCCTGCTGCAGGTAGGCCGGAAGTCTCTTGTACACGTACCGAACTTCGTGGTGTTTGTATGTCAGCATGAACTATTTTGGTAAAAAGGCCGGTTCTTTTTCCGTATCGAGGGGCGCGAATGAGTGCGTATCCTCCCGTATGCGTCGATCACCAAAATTGTTTCCTGTCCATTGTGACAGTACGCAAACATCTTCTAACACGAAAAATAAACTGTATACTCAAAGGTGAGCGGGTGACTACGACGGCAGCAACATGTGAAGACTGGGTCCAGTGGCCTTTTAATATGCTGGTATATGCGTGCAAGGGAGGGAGAAGAGGTGTATGTACGGCAGGGGGGGCTGGGAAGTGGGTGACATTACTGAACTCTGGTGGTAGATTCTGAAAACATGAGTAACCTGTGCACTGCAGGGGGCACTGTCGATGAAGGGAGCTGAAGGGTGGACGATTAGGAGGATGGGAGGATCTGCAGGTAGCGGAGGGTGTTGCACAAAATCGATTGATTGGTCGTGCTAGCTATGACGAGTAATTGGTGGAATGGAGCAGCTATTCGATAAACTTTAGTGCATACAGCTATGGAAATGGAAATTTTCTTGTCTGAAGCATCACCGACGTTTGATCATCTTTGAGGAATCGGGGATCCATTATATATATATGAGCTGAGATTATTTTCTGTTAGGCAATCCGAATATCACAATGAATTCAAGCCACCATATATGCAACAAACTGTGTATATTTTTTTTGTTGCGGCATGCTCGTTGAGACATTTTCCTATTGGTGCTGAACGTCAAATTTTATTTTCATTCGTGTTTTCGGGTGATTGAACAATTTTTTTTTGCACTAAACATTACACATTTCGGTGGGATATAGTCTCGTGGCCGTCACGATGTGTTTCGCAGCCCATTTTACATGTTACTGTCTCTTACGTACATACCAGGCACTGGAGGTTCCCGTGTCTGACCTCTCTACACGTACCAGTGTCATAGACATGATGATTTTCATTTGAAGGTGGGAAACAGAACACGATTTGTTAGTTCACATAAGGTTTTTTTTTCCGCTCGCGCATGCAATATCACGGGAGGGGTATGCGAGCTCTATTTGGAAACCTGCATCAACGATTTTTTTTTTATTTTTTATTTTTTTTTGCTGATTGAGATGTACATATGTCCATGGTCCGATGAATGGCTGAGGGGTGAAAAATGTGTTTCCGACAAATTGAAGGCATTATATTTACCCCATTACATTCTGAGCACGAAACTTACCTTGTTGTAACTTTATTCACTTAGAAATATCACCGACGATCGGAAACAAAATGAAGAAGGACCATCGGTCATGTCGACTCAAAAATATGCATTCGATATTAAACGGAAGGGGACATTTTCTCTTCCATGCTGCTGCCTTAATATATTTTAATGGTGGTACATTTTGGGGCAGGTGCGATATTTTTCCGAAAAGAGGTACGTACCTGCTTTACAGAGATTACCGGTTCCTTTTTTCTACCAGTTTGTCTTCACCCATTTATAGTTCGTCGCATTATATTATGGTACTGTATGAATTGCAAGTGCAAACAATATAAAAATTATTGCGCATGTATAGGCTTGAATATGTTCTGTAGATATTCGATAAGCTTAATTCTCATGGATAACGGGCTGGTATGTATATGAGTGGAATGTAAAAGCATATCTTGGGTTGCTTAAAACAATTCGGGGAACTCGTGATATGAGTTTTGATAGGCATGACGATTTGTTTCTGTATTTAGCAGTGCAGGCATTTTTTAAAATATAAATTTCCAGTATGATTTTATTTTTACATGCCGTAATTTTATTTCCAAGAGGGCACAAATCAGGATTAGGATCGGTCAGTGTTACGGTCTTGGCTTCATTTATTAAAAATTTATAACATTATTTTATTTTGGTTTAGTTTGCTACTTTAAGTATTTATTTAACAGTAATTTCCAAGGATAGCATGTTTGGTGGATTTCTTTATAAACATATATGATTTTATTTCGTGTGTGTACTTTGCTGTGTTCGCCTTACCTTANCCGGTTCCTTTTTTCTACCAGTTTGTCTTCACCCATTTATAGTTCGTCGCATTATATTATGGTACTGTATGAATTGCAAGTGCAAACAATATAAAAATTATTGCGCATGTAAAGGCTTGAATATGTTCTGTAGATATTCGATAAGCTTAATTCTCATGGATAACGGGCTGGTATGTATATGAGTGGAATGTAAAAGCATATCTTGGGTTGCTTAAAACAATTCGGGGAACTCGTGATATGAGTTTTGATAGGCATGACGATTTGTTTCTGTATTTAGCAGTGCAGGTATTTTTTTAAATATAAATTTCCAGTATGATTTTATTTTTACATGCCGTAATTTTATTTCCAAGAGGGCACGAATCAGGATTAGGATCGGTCAGTGTTACGGTCTTAGCTTCATTTATTAAAAATTTATAACATTATTTTATTTTGGTTTAGTTTGCTACTTTAAGTATTTATTTTACAGTAATTTCCAAGGATATCATGTTTGGTGGATTTCTTTATAAACATATATGATTTTATTTCGTGTGTGTACTTTGCTGTGTTCGCCTTACCTTACATTGTTTAAATGGGTGTCATTTGGTTCATTATATTTAATGATGATCTCTAGCTCCTGCATATTCGTGGAGGTGATTTTATTGATTGTTCGCATTATTTTAGAAATCCTGTCTGCTACGGTGTTTTAAGCATCTCGCTTTATAATATATCATATATATATTTTTTTTACTCATTCGTTTTTAGACTACCCTCTTTGGGGACAAAAATCCGTCGGCTTGTATATATGTATGGTATGGCTACATCGAGACAGCATGGCCCAGTTGATATTTTAACAGTGAAGAGGAAACATCGTCTCGACCCAAGATGAAATGTTTTCCAGANTTGATATTTTAACAGTGAAGAGGAAACATCGTCTCGACCCAAGATGAAATGTTTTCCAGAACAATGTTTGTGTCGTTACTGCGAGAAGAAATTTACTAAGCTACTATGATCGGCGACATGAGGTCAACTCTATTCAGAATGTGGAGCGTGCTACATTTTCTTGTGAAAAATACAAATCGCCATTTGGTTGGCGATGTGACAACCTGAAAAGACATCTCGAAACCTGTACCGGTCTCCCTTCACTTCCTGCTAAACGTTATGTCACCATTGCATCGGAGCTGTATGCGAAAAGCACTGGAAAATCATCGAAGCAGAAAACTTCAGCTCTGAATGCCATCGGCAGTTCGCTGCTTTTATCAATACTTCCATGCAGCTACTGANATCGAAGCAGAAAACTTCAGCTCTGAATGCCATCGGCAGTTCGCTGCTTTTATCAATACTTCCATGCAGCTACTGAGACAAGACTTCCGCAAATGCTAATGAAGCACGAAGGCAAGAAAATAATGCAAGAGTAAGGTGTACCGTCCGCATGANGACAAGACTTCCGCAAATGCTAATGAAGCACGAAGGCAAGAAAATAATGCAAGAGTAAGGTGTACCGTCCGCATGAGATATCGATGTGGGAAGTGTTCTAAACTGTTTGCACATACCGACCGTTTAAGAGATATTTTAAACAATGTAAGAGTGCTGTATCATCCACCGACGTTGAACGAGCAGGCCATCCTTCCTCTGTGCGGTTACAGCGAAAACTGGCGCTAGTGCAGCATCGACTGGTGAATCAGATGTNCGAGCAGGCCATCCTTCCTCTGTGCGGTTACAGCGAAAACTGGCGCTAGTGCAGCATCGACTGGTGAATCAGATGTTAAACCTGTCAATTCTTCATCAAAACCAATGAAAATAATATGTGAGATGAAGCCGAATGCAAATGGATTTTTCCTGAAGCAATATGCATTCCGAGGTCTTCTAAAAGATTACGTTGCTGCGAATCTGACAGCTTCGACGAAAGATGTTTGTTCATTTCTGACCTGTATGAAACAAAATTTAACAAACCAACTTACAGAGGAAGTGGAAAAATATGGAGGTGTGAGATATAATATATGGCTGGAACGCAGCTTAGTAAACCAGAGCTATACAATGATGAAAACGCAAGGAAGGCATTCAAAACCTCGAACTTGCCTGTGTATAGTGCACACAACATCTAAGAGAGTGTTGAAAACAGCATAAGAAGGTATGCCACGAGGGATAGGAAGTGATATTGAAGTGTTCTGGCTGGACACATGATTCGGTGGATCATCTGCGGCTGAAGACGATTGGATTGGGACCACTCGACACATAAGCAGTATATTGATATTTTTGTATTTAGTGTGGATTGAGAACGGATAAAAATATCCACATTTCATAATATCACAAAGTGTTTATATGCAGGGAGCCTAGGTGTTCGAGAAGCCAATGGATAGGTGATTGTTACATCTCTAAGAGTCCTACAGTGCTAGGAAGAAGTTTATATCTAGGTTTTGCTGCAACCTCCATCGTCTGTGCGAATGGCAACGTTAACATCGTTTCGTACGTATACCTCTCCAAATTGTCAAAGCTTACGACGAGCACGAATGCTGCACTCGTCAACTCATTGCCAGGTGCAACAGTGATATTTCCTTCGCCTCCAATGATGCACCACAATATTTCCATGACGCTCTGGACAGATATATAGGTAGCTGGGTTCATTTTATGGAGTTTAGTTTCATAAAATTCTTGGTGAGTGGCAGATCGTCGCTGCAGGTGATGGTACCTGGCAAAAATATAATGGATACAACTGTCGTAGGTCCACCAGAAGCGCCATCAAATTCTTTAGATGGGACACGTGCAGCAACAGCACCACCATCGCCATCATCAGGCACGATATCGACAGCGCCATAGACTTCTATGCTTGAGGCTTCTTCAATGGGGTCGACTGCAATTTCGGACGAACTGACAGCGCCATTTCTTACTGCAACAATCTGTTTCATCAGCTGTACCATCCAGTTCTTTGGTTGAACTGTCTCCTACAGAGTTCGGGATGTCGCCTGTACCACCACCACCAGAGAAAACTTATCCCTGCAGCTACTGCGACAAGGGTATTTTCGTATCAACACACCGCATGGCACCATGAAATTCGTGGCTGTATAAACAATCCCAATCACACTAAATATCTGTGCTTATAATGCGGGTTACTTTTCTACCGCAACGATACTTACTGTAAACATGTAAGGTCATGCAAAGTTAAATTGCAGACCTCATCCATGCTTCAGTGCCGGATCTGCCACAGAGATTTCTTGTGGCCTCCATCGGCGGAGTGATGGACGGTGATTTCGATCATATGGCTCCACTACCAAAATATGCTGTGACCCGTATGAACGACGAACCTGGAACCTCATCACCAGATGCAACATCTCTTTCCACGAAGCATCTTCATCCGTGGTTCCTGATCCTTTCGACGTGACGACAGCCGAACCATCTAGGATCGCTAGTGAATCATCTACAGAACTTTCAGTGGCATATCAGTGTCGCTTCTGCTGCAAGGACTTTGCCTTCAAGCTTACTGCATGGCGGCACGAACTTCCACCAGTGCCCGAATTGTTGGTTTCGTATTTGACGAATAACAACTGAAGGTGTTGTTTTTACGCATATTTACATAAATAATTTTGTAGTAATAAATTTAAAAAATAAATTTTTTTAAATTGTTTTAACCCTCAAATCTTTTCTTCCCCTGNGAAAAAATTAATTTTTTTAAATTGTTTTAACCGTTAAATCTTTTCTTCCCCTGTTATAAACATATTTCGTTAAAAACATCACTGTGAAGCAATTATTGGTTAATCACTATGATTATGAAGAGTTCTAACATACATTCCTGGAGATATAAATGATGCTTGCAAACTGAATTTCATGAGCCTGACACTAGGAAATCACAAATTATAATCCCAGAGGACTATAAATGTTCGTTTGCTTACAACCTGACTTGCGAAAATGTGGGCATACTATGTTTTCAGATACATACCCATCTGAAAAGAGCTATGATACATCGCTTACCTTTAAATGTACTTAAAATGCAGAAAATCATAAATTTGCTATGACTATTTATAACAAAATTTGCTATTCGGNATAAATTTGCTATGACTATTTATAACAAAATTTGCTATTCGGAATAGTTACTAAGGTTATCGTGAGGGAGGGTGTGCACTAAAGCAATAATACAATATATGTAAGATAATGAAAATTTATATATGGTATGCATAATATACAAAAAAATAATTAAATATTGGTATGAGGTAATGTGCTATGATATATTTTTATGAATGTGTGTGTCATGGTGAGCGGGGTTGTGACATTACATGATCCTCAATTTTTAGAATTTTATGTGCCAATAGGCTGGTGATGGGTGGCTAGGACGGTGGTGAGGGAAGGTGAGGGAGGTTTATGGTTGGAATGAGGGTGGTTGAGAGGGTTGAGATACCTCTTGATTCCAATACGGAAGTCCTGACAATGGGTTACACAATATACACGATATCACGATCGTATGCGCCTTGGAAAGACGAGTCCGGTTATACATAACAATCAATACTTAAAATTTTATAATTACAAAAATATAAAAATTTAAATTTAAAATAAATGTAATTATTATTTTTACCGGCATTTTAGATACCTCATTGTGGCTGATGTTCGGGATTCCTCAGCCATAATAAGGAATCAGTGCCACATTGAGGATANCATTTTAGATACCTCATTGTGGCTGATGTTCGGGATTCCTCAGCCATAATAAGGAATCAGTGCCACATTGAGGATAAACAATTTTTTTTCACAAATTTTTGGAAATTTAGGAGGGTTCAGAGGAAAAAAGAAACTTTTTAAGCGGAAGAAATAGATTTTGGGCAAAATAATTAATTTCGGAAGTGATTTTTAGGGTGAAAAAAGTTATGTTGTCAACAAAATGACATCGAGCCCTGGCAGTGACGTCTACCTAGATGGTGGACGGCACCGACCAACAAGGCCGCCAGCCGCGCCTACCAAGATGGCGGAAANACAAAATGGCATCGAGCCCTGGCAGTGACGTCTACCTAGATGGTGGACGGCACCGACCAACAAGGCCGCCAGCCGCGCCTACCAAGATGGCGGAAAACTCCTACCTCCTAACCCTGAACCCTGCGTTCGAACGAAGATAAACACACTACTTACTTGAGTGCAAAGTTTGGTTGATGTATGATAATATAAGTGTCTGGGTACAATTAATTGCGTGTCCTGTTTCCTTATTAACCAACTGGAAAAAAGCGATGGCAATAAAAACCAATACTCTAACTCAGTGTTTCTTAACCTGGGGTCCGCGGACCCCTGGGGGTCGGCGAGTATATGTATGGGGGTCCGCAGTCTCATCTCTGGACCATTTCACAATAATAAATAAATGCCACCAAAAGTCTCGTAATCGCTACGCTTACTTAGCACGACGAACGTGCTGTTTTTTTTAAGGGGGGTCCTTGAAAATTGTGCTTCATTTCCCAGGGGTCCGTGGCTGACAAAGGTTAGGAAACGCTTTTCTAACTAAACAAATTGATCTGGATCCTGAATGTCCAGATCTAACAAAGTCACTACAGAAGAATTGTTTCAGAAACACTAGAGATACCGATGACGAGCTTTCCAATGCCGAGTGTTGCAATGCGAGCTGAATTCTTATATGATAGAATCATAATTTAGTATTCACTTTAATACTAGAGAACTCNCTAGCACGACGAACGTGCTGTTTTTTTTAAGGGGGTCCTTGAAAATTGTGCTTCATTTCCCAGGGGTCCGTGGCTGACAAAGGTTAGGAAACGCTGTTCTAACAAAACAAATTGATCTGGATCCTGAATGTCCGGATCTATCAAAGTCACTACAGAAGAATTGTTTCAGAAACACTAGAGATACCGATGACGAGCTTTCCAAAGCCGAGTGTTGCAATGCGAGCTGAATTCTTATATGATAGAATCATAATTTAGTATTCACTTTAATACTAGAGAACTCTGAGAAATAAAATAAAATCTGGCCTCTCCAGGCGTAATTTCGTGTTTCCCACATTTTAACGTAATTTCCAAATATGTAAAAATTCCGTTTCGTTGCAGGTATAAGGAGGTTATGTACACAACCGCATACTCGCAGGAGCCAGAAATTATTTAACGCGCGGGAGCCCCATTTGTGGGTAATACAGAAATGATGAAGAGGTACGCGACGCGAAGGCATGCAGAAATTATGTGAGAGCATCCCTCGACTTAAGAGATTATTCCAGCGCACAAATTTCTCGTGGAAGCACAGCACCGATCACTTGTTACAAGATAGCCACGTACTTGGCGAGGCAAAGTTCCCGTTAATGCGCATTTCAGGGTTATAATTACTAAAAGGGCGAAGATGATAAACAACGTACCCGGGATTATTAAAAGTTATCGCTTAAGAATTCTCTGTGTGTGTAGTGGTTTACTCCGTATGCTTTTCATATTTCCGTTTAAATTTACCCTTCACATTTATAATTAAATTTTAATGTTGTCTTTGGAAAACGTATATCACCCTTAAATGTTACTAACAACTATTCAAGCATTCTGTTCATAGTTGTCTTTAAAAGGGTAGTACACAAATTACGCCATTATGATAGAATAGAATAATATTTTTGCTGTGAATCTGAATCCAAGTAGGGTCTAATAATTCCGAATCATATGTGGGATGACACATGTAAAACGCATTATAAAAAATAATAATATATAAAAATTACTACAGCTGAAATTGTTACCGAGACTAAAGTTACTCTAAATTTGTAAAACTTCAAGAAAGATATCGGAAGTTATTTGCAGCCTTGGCCTGGTATGTACGAATTTATAATGCGAAGTTTCTTTCGTGAAATATGTCATAGCGACCTTTGACGATGGGGGAAATTTATCATTAGAAATTTTAAACAAATTCAGTGTATTCTTCATTTAAAAAAGGTGTAGAAGTGTAAACCACAGAAGCTCATAAAGTATGTTTTTCGAGCACTTACATTTTCAATGTTTTCCGTTTCATTTCTTTGCTTCAAAATTTTAAATTAATATATATTATACACTGTTAGACCTATATGTCAAATAACTGATACACGTAAAATAGTATTGACTTCACGTAACGACACACAAATACACACATATTTTTGCATATATGTGCATATAGACACACTCTTTATCGTTTCAGTAGAATAATTAAAAATATATTAACTTTGTGTGTTTTAATGGTAACCATTAAGACGATAAGTAGTTCAATTATCATTTAGTAATATTTTTTCCATAAAATTAATCATTTAGCTTTCAACAAACATTTAAAGGTTGTCATGTATTAGAGTTTTTGGATTTTTCCATTTATAAAAAGATTTCTTAAGTAAATCGCAAAGTGCGCATCATCAGGTCTGCCAAGTTCCGTTCTCTAATAGCCGAACCTGATAAAATACTGCTGAAAATTGTTATGCCTAGGCTGTTCACGATAGCTTGAGTACATTTGAAAGCCTTGCCTAAGATCTACTTGTATGCACAATGTATATTCTTCCTCCATATTTAAAATTAACATTGCCATGAACCTAATAACATTATTCATGCATCAATGAAATAAATCTTCGAGATTATTAGAAATTAAAATATTTTACAAATAATTATGGATTGACCAGGACTTGAAAAAAGAGAGAAAAATTAATAATTTTACTAATTACAATTGTTTACCTAGCCCTTTAAATACAGTGTTCAGATATTGGACTACTTTCTTTCTGTTGTTACCAACTTTACTGGGCGCATGCCAGTCAGCAAGTCCGGTAAATAATATGCAGGTAAGAATAGTGATATTTTAATAATGTTGATATCAAATTTTCTCAGTTAATAGCAAACAGACTATACGGAATTTTGTCTTAATTTATTCCAAAAGGTTAACGTATTAGACTGCCCCTCTCACGTCGTTCACGCCGCTAATTTTTTTAACATCAATATTCAAAATTCAATACCATTATTTATTTTTGTGTTACTCATGCTTTAATATAACGATATTGAAAGCCAAGCTACAGCAATTCGAACCTCGCAAGACTTCTGCATGCACACAACTCTTGTGTAATGTTAACGATCGTAGAAACGATTACAGCATTGTAATTTTCAGCGTACTATTTTTACAGCGATTTCATCACGTCTGAAGCGTGAATTTGCTTAGTAAAAGTACATTGCAGGTAACAAAAACAACCGCAGGAAAAGTAATTTACAAATAACAAACTCGTTAAAAAAAATCTCTATAGACAAGAAAATACTGGTAACGTGATAATAACAAGTATTCACATGGGGTGTTTATAATTTATACGCATTTTCCAGATTAACAAGAATTATTGAGACCTAAGTGCTGTTTTAAGGTTTTCATGTTTTAAAGTCGGTGACTTGTATTTAACGTATTGAAGAATCTCACAGCAAATCACTAGTATGACCAGAATTCCTACGAAGAAATGCGACATTCAGCACGAACGTAGCATAGACTTGGAAACACATGTCGCACTGCCGCTATGCATCACTGAGAGTGTTACACCAAGGCGAACATTTATGTTAGTATGAGCACGTTTATTAACAAATATTCAAAACAAATTTCTTACAGCCCACGGTAAAACACGAAGTGCAATAAAAGGAAACCATACCTCTGTGGCTTCTAAAGAGATATGGTATCCCCAACCAACTATTCACATATTTAAAACATTCGTTCAAAAAACCACTATACTGGAATTCATTGCAAACATTAATTAATTTTGGATGTGATTGAAAAAAAAACACTGTAATGCTCTTATTTTAATGGTCACTTTATACTATGGGAATTTACCATGATTTTTGTCTCGTATTGCACAGGGAATAATTCAAGAAATTCGTTAGTTACAACTCTAATAATTTATAGGTTCTAAGTGGGTAAAGAAAGTTTTTTCAGAGTTTTAGAGCTATAGATGAGTAAGTGATTACTGCCGAGAGGATATATGGAAGATTTGCGAGGCAAGTCTACAGATAGTTAATTGGATGTGCAATACACACATTTAGTTGTTTGTTGTTGTTTAGAACGATTTGGCGAGATACGCATATAGCCTAAAATCTGACATGTGCCAATGCAACCATTTTCCCTCGTAAATAACTCCATTACTCCGCGAAAGATAGAAAGAGGGACAGCAGGAACGATATATTTTATTTCCCTTGAAAAACAGAGCGGATATTTTACTTTCTCTTCCTCGTCGTTGCAGAATCACTGGCGTGTAATCGATAGACCGAATGATTACAACAGAAACGTATTGAATGTACTGAACAGTTTTAGTATGACTTTTTCGTTAACTTACTTGTGAATAGATTGTGGAAGGTGTATGTAGAAGGCGGATGAAAATAATTTGAATATTGCTGTACTTATATTCACGCTCTCGTAAAAAATGTGTAGTTTCATAAGAAGGTTATGATTACTCAAAGTAAGTCAACTCATCAAATAAGTTTTAAGTACAGTTTGTTTACAGTTTGATTGAAGAAAGGTTACTGACATAATAACTGCTAGCCCACTTCTCGTATTCAGTATCATTTTTCCGTGTACATTGATTAAAAACTAACACCTTTAAGACAAATCATTTTGGGTGTTGAGTCTCACAAAATTTGCGGCATCACTGCGGTATCTATCGACGCATATTGCAAAATTATACATTTTCTAAGTACGTTATCTATGAAATGTTAATATTTTCTTAACGCAGATGAAGCTATCGTTAGTTTGATCCATTCTTGAAAGTTAAAGTGCAGTATTACTACTTTTAGGCATTTATATAAATTTATGCACAGACAATATGACATTTTTACCTCCATATTTTATTTTAAATTAGAAGGGAAACAAAAAATAGCACATATAATTAAAAACTAAAGCATAAAATATGAATAAATATTTTGGTTTATGCACAGCTACATTAGTAATGTCTTTGCCAAACTTCGCCATCGGCGCTAGTCAATCCTTTTCAGTGGAATGTTTCGCAAAATTTAACATTTTCAAGAGAAAACCAAATTTAAAATATTCAAACAGTATTTTTTTCCCCTGTTAGGCCACTCTTTTACAGTGGTAGATATTGTGATAATTTTAATTCCCTTATTTCACAGTTGTGGTGCGATAATTATTTCAAATTACAATCCTCTTGTTGGAAAGTACCACTTTGAAATTGTGACTATACAATATGCATCTGTTCATTTATAGTTTCATCTATGTACGTAAATAAGTTTCATAACTCAGAGACAGACTCGTGAACCCACAGCCCAGACCGCCGACTCCAGATACATGGAATTTCAGGCTTAGTGGTAAACACCCTCAAAACACTTCTTTATTTTAAAACTTGGTCGTTAAGGAGGTGCAAAGGGGTAAAATGTATTTACAAGCTTTCCTCGAAATCTATTGAAACCCGTATGATATCGCGATGTGCCTTGCTGCATACAAATGCTTAAAATAATTTAAGGAATTTTGGGAATGCAAAAACTTAAACGGGCAAATTTAATAAAGGTTTTTTTTTACAACGGTAGTCCTCAATATCTTTAATACACGATGAGATAACTGTTTGGATTTTACGTATAAATTGTAGGCATACATACCCCTAAAACTCTTTTAAGGTTTTTAAAAAAATTAAGCCTTAAGAAATGGAAAGGAGGAAAAATACGTTTGGTGGTTCTTAAATATCTCTTAAAACTTTATTCGAGCGTGCGCGGTGCTTCCTTCTCCTAAAAACGTAATTTTAATATTCCAAATTAAACATTTAAATTCCAGAGTGGTGTCTCCTTTAGGCTCAAGCAAAATTTATGTTCAATTAATACATTCCAAACACTAATCCGATTGCAATTCAAAAACCCGGGCGGAAGTAGCATAGCAAAATTATTCCAAATTTTCAATCTGGCATAAAAAAATATTTATATCAGACAAAGTTAAAGGAAATAAATTTCTTCACTTTTACCATGTTAAACAGAACAATTTTGATTCAGGGCTGGTAAAACCATCGGTTAATATAGTTCCTTATAATAATCGCATACATTGTTTTACTCTGGCTTGGAGTTTTAGAGCAACAACTTTTAAAGGTAGTATTATTCGTTTTTCATAAACTGAAATATGAAGGCTTGAACTGTGATTACTAGCAATAAATTAAAACTCAATAAAGAGAACATCTAAAAGACAGAAAACTTTTGTACGACAAATGTTCTATTGCTTATGTTTAATGCTATGGCTATTTATTTTATAAAGCTTGTCTGCGGAAGACGTTTATGACACATATTGATTTACTCGGCTTCCGCCATACGCTCTGATTTACCACATTTATGATTGNAAATTCCAGAGTGGTGTCTCCTTTAGGCTCAAGCAAAATTTATGTTCAATTAATACATTCCAAACACTAATCCGAATGCAATTCAAAAACCAGGGCGGAAGTAGCATAGCAAAATTATTCCAAATTTTCAATCTGGCATAAAAAAATATTTATATCAGACAAAGTTAAAGAANAACCCGGGCGGAAGTAGCATAGCAAAATTATTCCAAATTTTCAATCTGGCATAAAAAAATATTTATATCAGACAAAGTTAAAGGAAATAAATTTCTTCACTTTTACCATGTTAAACAGAACAATTTTGATTCAGGGCTGGTAAAACCATCGGTTAATATAGTTCCTTATAATAATCGCATACATTGTTTTACTCTGGCTTGGAGTTTTAGAGCAACAACTTTTAAAGGTAGTATTATTCGTTTTTCATAAACTGAAATATGAAGGCTTGAACTGTGATTACTAGCAATAAATTAAAACTCAATAAAGAGAACATCTAAAAGACAGAAAACTTTTGTACGACAAATGTTCTATTGCTTATGTTTAATGCTATGGCTATTTATTTTATAAAGCTTGCCTGCGGAAGACGTTTATGACACATATTGATTTACTCGGCTTCCGCCATACGCTCTGATTTACCACATTTATGATTGTAGCTTGGAAAAGTAAATAATTGTTTTATACGAACTTTACGACTGGGATGTTGAAATATACGACAGAATTTTTCTGTTATTACCCCTAAAGACATAAACTCTAATGCTTGGTACAGTAATTTCATTTCTGGTTATGGGGAAGATAAAAAATAAATAATGCTCTTTGATTTAATAACCCGCTGTATTTAATCATGTGTTTAACACAAATGATCTCGACCAGATGCAATTGAAGAAGATTTACAGACTTGCTTTCGAGCCCCATCCTACATGAATAATTATACGTTTGATTAATTTGTATTTTTAATCATCCCCGTGCTTTTGGCAAAGGTGTACATCAACAACTATGTATAAAAGAGGATACAATAAAATACTATTATTAATAGATATTTTATTATAATGTAGGCTTCAGGAACGCAACATTATTTATGTAACTTTATTCTCTATTTTCTGTAAACTAACTTCAGTTTCACGAAAAAAAAGTTACTTGCACACAAAATATTACAGTCACCCTTTTGAAATTTTTTGGTGGATTAAAATATAGTGCCTATGTCAAACAAAAATTTTGATTCGTGTTATTAATATGTCTTAAACGTGTGTAATTTTCAAAGTTTTATTATTATAAAACTAAAAGTATAAAAAATANTTCGTGTTATTAATATGTCTTAAACGTGTGTAATTTTCAAAGTTTTATTATTATAAAACTAAAAGTATAAAAAATAATTTGCCACGTTAGTTAACTTTACTTTTTCTTCCCCAATACGACATAACGTAACGTTTTTTTTATTTATCAGAGCCCACACTCATTACTATGTACAAACCTAGGGGATACAATGAGAACCGCTAACAGCTTATAAGTAACCTTGCTTTAAATTTTGCGTCTTCGAAATTTGAATCTTGCGCCTCAAACTGCGAACCGTTACTACCCAATATCTGAAAACAGCATAGATAGAACTACCACATTTTCCTTACCATCCGCCTTATTTAATATTCCCGCTTAGAACCAAGTTTGTAGATTTGCTGAGCGAGATATGGAAGTGACCATTTCAACAAACATATGCGAATAACATGTAAAATNAACCAAGTTTGTAGATTTGCTGAGCGAGATATGGAAGTGACCATTTCAACAAACATATGCGAATAACATGTAAAATCCTCTCTTATCACGTTTAAATCATTCCAAAACAGATTTGTTTTTACTTTCGTTATTATGTACAGTAGAAAATGAGATTGTGTAATCTTGTCTGGCTTTGTTTGCCCAAGCTAGTAACAACGATGAGGGAAACATTACAATCTGCCCACAAACACACAAGTATATATTATTTAGGCACTGGTGTTGGCAGAACAAATNGATGAGGGAAACATTACAATCTGCCCACAAACACACAAGTATATATTATTTAGGCACTGGTGTTGGCAGAACAAATTTCCAGAGATAAATGCACAACAGTTCGGAGAGCGGTTCGATGCGTCGAACGCAATTATTCAATCTGCCAACGGTGACACTGATTCATGTTCCAGATGTTATGAAAACGTTTATTTTGTCCTTATAAACCCGAGCTCCATTACCATTTACAGGTAGTTCCAGTTTTGTTCTCTACGCTGTGAATCCACTCACGTTGCAGACGCAAACTTTGGGAAATAAATCTTCGATTTTCACAGCTCGAAAATAGCTTTGTCTCGTCTTTATTTCAGAAGCCTCTGACCTTAGACATTCACCCGTTTCGTTGGTATATATTTAAATAATAAATCTGTAATGACTGTCTATTCTCACTGACAAAATTTCCAGCAAACTTGCTTAAAGATGAGGTATGCATTTATTTAAGTGAAAAACATACGGGGATATATAAAGAATGTTTTATAGGTAAATTNTGCTTAAAGATGAGGTATGCATTTATTTAAGTGAAAAACATACGGGGATATATAAAGAATGTTTTATAGGTAAATTTATGATTTTCATTCCCCGATAAAGTCGTCTGTATTGATTACGCAGATCTAAACACAAAAATNGATATATAAAGAATGTTTTATAGGTAAATGTATGATTTTCATTCCCCGATAAAGTCGCCTGTATTGATTACGCAGATCTAAACACAAAAGTTGTATTCTAGAGTAAATAAAGAACACTTGAAATGTTTCAAATCACACTGAGATGACTAACTAATACGTTCTTCTTATAGTATATTTTTCTTTGAACTTTGATAACTGAATAACCGCATTAATATGCAGTGATATCTCGTCGTAGTAAATTACGTCGTCCTTGTTTCGTGGGGCAATGTTAGGATGCAGATTTATTGAGTATTCGGTGTTTCGGTCAACACTGTAAATATTACACCATAACAACCATAATATGAGACTTTCAAGAATCGAACAGAAACTCTAGTTATAAGTTAGTATCATTGCCGCTATTTTTTTTTCATATCGGATTAATTTAAACCACTAAGTGCTGTCGGTAGAGGATAATCCTACAATCCTCCAAACCACTATTAAGCACAGTAAAATTACAAACAATCACTTTATAAACCTAATTCAGCATAACCGATTTCCTACGTCACTTGCTGTGAACGTGCTTAAGTAAAGTACTTACACTGCTTCGTCCAGTATACACGTTCACGAACGACAGATTGCAGGATACGTACAATCATGATCACGGTGTGATCACAGTAACTTACACCAACACATGCAGCGACTTTCCCTCTGCAGTGATAATAGCGTGTGCGATTCCACAGATTTATTTATATTAGTTACAAAGGAATCCGTATATGTAGGCCTACTTTGTTACGTAAATATATCTCATGATCAAAAATCTGCCTGAAACGAAATGTTAGGATGTAGTTTGATGGGTCAAACGTAAGCTATTAGAAATATCTCGCACTCGCATACTTTTGCTGTGAAACTGGCTTGTCAAGAAACACTTACTAAAACAGGCAGATACATTGCATAGTGGACAACTTACACAATGTTTTGAATACATTTACTTATAGGCGAATACAGATAGTTCTCCGATGAGAACACATTAGACAACTTCATATGACCTGCACAAGCAAAGTATATATGTATCTATATATATAAATGCGAAAGTGTGTTTATATGTATGTTTGTCCCTCTTTCACGTCGCAACGGATCGACGTTTTTTTTGCACAGAGATAGTTTGAGGACCGTGAACAGACATAGGCTACTTTTTATCCTGAGACAATCTTATTTAAATAACTTATTTAAAATCTTATTGGAAAATGGAGTACACAAACGGAGTAACAATTCAACGTCAACAATTCAACGTCAACAATTCAACGTCAACAATTCAACGTCAACAGTGTAACGTCGCAACCGAGCAACAGATCGACGTAATTTCTTGCACAGAAATAGTTGGAGGGATGAAAGGTGATATTGGCAATTTTTTTATCGCGAGAAAATATCTCAAACAATTTACAAACCATCTTGTATGCATCGTGGAGTGTCTTTGGTCTCTAGGCAGCTCACCTGTCTTGCGTTCCAGCGGTCGTGGTTTCGATCTAGGCTTACCGCCCAGCTCGTGGTTTATCCCAGTGGTCCGTTTTTAAACCCCGTTCCAAGTGAACGCGCGCTGATGCAATTCCTTAGGAAGAATCTTTCCTGTCCTCACCAATTAGAATAAAATACTTTTTAATACCATTCAACAACAAGGGTGTGTGGAATAGTAATATCGTTAAATCTTGTGTGTGCAACATCTCCGAGCCTTAAAATTTCTGTAACGATTGCAACGGCGGGTGGACAGATGCTAATAAATAAGCTCGAATGACGAATCTATGGGCGAAGTGAAAATAATTCAGTTGATATGATAGTGGCTATCGGTGGACGTTTCGAACGCCTGACGTAGAGACCCGTAGGTGGGTAATTTACGTGACCCCGTGTCAACAAACTTGGCCCGGCCGACAAGCTCTGGTCAACGGAACTAGCCGACGTTTCTTCGACCGTGAACGATATCTATGGAGAAGATAAACTTGCGTCTAACGAGTTCCAAAATCACGCGACATTGTAATTTAGTGGCGTTATCGCAGACAGTGGTTTNAAGATAAACTTGCGTCTAACGAGTTCCAAAATCACGCGACATTGTAATTTAGTGGCGTTATCGCAGACAGTGGTTTAAAGAAACGTAGCTACCATTCACGCTGAATGATCACAGATAAAATCGCGGTACATTCAGACATTCTGAATCAAACCTTTCAATAATCATCTTATGTGCGACGTTTTTGGTTGTTACCTAAGTATGTTGTATGTATCACAAGCGTTTTATACTTATGTTANAATCATCTTATGTGCGACGTTTTTGGTTGTTACCTAAGTATGTTGTATGTATCACAAGCGTTTTATACTTATGTTAACACAACAGTGTTTTCTTTTTGGTTAAATTGGACTTATATCGCAATTTATAAATAATATATAAGTAATTCATTTACAAATAATATTAATTCAACGATAAAAAAAAATGCGTGTTGGTAATGCCTAGTAAGAAATAGTTCTAATACAAAATAATATTTAACTGATTGCGCACGAATGCGGTGCGTTGGTCCCTTTGCTGTAATTTCCTAGACTTCGTCAACCTTTGTTTGCATGAGGCGGAGTAATAGACTGAAAGTAGAACTTTAGCAAGTGAATTCCTGTCGTCCTTACTGCAAGTTAGGCGCGCCAACTGCTTGTACAAATATGCTCGNAATCATCTTATGTGCGACGTTTTTGGTTGTTACCTAAGTATGTTGTATGTATCACAAGCGTTTTATACTTATGTTGACACAACAGTGTTTTCTTTTTGGTTAAATTGGACTTACATCGCAATTTATAAATAATATATAAGTAATTCATTTACAAATAATATTAATTCAACGATAAAAAAAATGTGTGTTGGTAATGCCTAGTAAGAAATAGTTCTAATACAAAATAATATTTAACTGATTGCGCACGAATGCGGTGCGTTGGTCCCTTTGCTGTAATTTCCTAGACTTCGTCAACCTTTGTTTGCATGTGGCGGAGTAATAGACTGAAGGTAGAACTTTAGCAAGTGAATTCCTGTCGTCCTTACTGCAAGTTAGGCGCGCCAACTGCTTGTACAAATATGCTCGNGTAGAACTTTAGCAAGTGAATTCCTGTCGTCCTTACTGCAAGTTAGGCGCGCCAACTGCTTGTACAAATATGCTCGTCAGAGAAACAGATTGATTAGTCACTTAATTAGCCGCGCTGATGTAGTGATTAGGCAACTCGACACTTGACAGGGCGAACCTGTTTAGATTCTTGGTGGTGCCAAACTCGGATTTTCACATTTCAGAAACATGGCGGACGTATTACCAATTAATTTTTAAAAAATCATCAACCAACTCAGAATTAAATTCATACGAGAAAACAAAACTTAAGCTGGCCCAAATTTAATAACGCCAGTGTGGCTAATTATAGCCCTGTTTAGAGCACAGTTCTTACACACTATTAAATCATGTATATCGATTTGATTAATATAAGATTATGTAGGAACGGGTGAGTAATGAGGTTTCCTGAAAATTAACATTTCCAAGACTTCGAGGATATGCAGTAATACCTTGCAGACCAAATATATACATGAAAGAGAGCAATGTGTAACTTCCTTGAAAAAATATTACTTGTTTACAAAATGACGTACCTTCCTTATTTACGTAACGATTAAATCCACTAATGTTCTTATAGATTTTCATAGGTTGGTATGATCTCCTTCCGCAGTAGCTCCGTGACTTGTAGCGTAATGTAACCAAATCGTACGGAATTTATCTTTGAAACACATGTTAGCTATTCACCCCAATTAGTCACATATGCCAATCAGTGCAAAAAAAAANTACGGAATTTATCTTTGAAACACATGTTAGCTATTCACCCCAATTAGTCACATATGCCAATCAGTGCAAAAAAAATACTACAAACATGCCATGTTTCATACTTTAGCAGTTCTTGGAATCCGTTTATATCTCCTTTGGAGAATTTGCAGGAAGATACGTTTGGTCCTGGAACCATTCCAATTATACGACTTCGTGCTATTGTCTTGTTGTCCATACGATATTTTTTATATTTTTTGAATTGCACAATTTTGCAAATGCAACGTAAAATCTGATGCCAAGTGTTATTTGTTTCTGATATATGCAAGTCTGATAATTACTTTACTGTAGTGATACATGAAATGTGCGTATACATGTAAACAGTTTGTTCTTTGCTGTCTAAAAATAACGGCGCTTAAATTTACTATTTCTAGGCTTATTTTCTTTATAATTAGCCATTTGCAGAAAGCATCTTCCCCCGTTGGTACGACAAATCGAAGGATATACACTGCTGGGTATTAAAATTACAACATCAAGAAGAGCATGAGCTAACACAGCCAAATATATTGCACGGAACACTCATCATAAAGAGGTGAGCTAAATACTTCTGCAGCTCAGTATGGCGTACGGAATATGGGGAAATCAGTATTTTGTCGCCCCACCACTGGTGGCAATAACCGCTGCTGTACGACGCTGCACTGAGAAGAGTTTTCAGATGTCTGTCGAGNTCAAGAACCTTAGGCAAATATAGAGGAAACCTCTTTTTGCAGGAAGATACGTTTGGTCCTGGAACCATTCCAATTCTACGACTTCGTGCTATTGTCTTGTTGTCCATACGATTTTTTTTATATTTTTTGAATTGCACAATTTTGCAAATGCAACGTAAAATCTGATGCCAAGTGTTATTTGTTTCTGATATATGCAAGTCTGATAATTACTTTACTGTAGTGATACATGAAATGTGCGTATACATGTAAACAGTTTGTTCTTTGCTGTCTAAAAATAACGGCGCTTAAATTTACTATTTCTAGGCTTATTTTTTTTATAATTAGCCATTTGCAGAAAGCATCTTCCCCCGTTGGTATTACGACAAATCGAAGGATATACACTGCTGGGTATTAAAATTACAACATCAAGAAGAGCATGAGCTAACACAGCCAAATATATTGCACGGAACACTCATCATAAAGAGGTGAGCTAAATACTTCTGCCGCTCAGTATGGCGTACGGAATATGGGGAAATCAGTATTATGTCGCCCCACCACTGGTGGCAATAACCGCTGCTGTACGACGCTGCACTGAGAAGAGTTTTCAGATGTCTGTCGAGAGTATCTCCGCCCATGCTGCTTCGATACACGCCCATATAGTTCATCAATTGTGGTCGCGGGTGTCCTGCGACAGACCATTTGTGTGGTCCGACTATGGAGGACATGTTTCAGACGGATGAGAGATCCAGTGAACGCACAGGCTAGGATAGCAGTGTGACATGGTGGTCATCCAGGAACCATCGGACGATGCGTGGAAAAATGCGGTCACGCATTTTCATGTTGGTATGGTGCCCCAGGCTGGCCCTGAAAATAGGGGAAGTACAACCGGCTCCACCATCTCCGCGGCGTGATTGTTACTGGTCAGCGTACCAGCAATGCGGACTAGGCGCGATCGGGGCTGGAATTTGATTGCATTCCGTATCATAACACCAGAAGCCGGGTCGGTATGACGGTGCGTAATGCAGGACTCGGCCAGGCGCACGCCACTTTGTCGCCAAACATGGATGTGACCATCGTGGTGCTGCAAACAGAAGAGGGATTCGTCGGAGATGAGATCGGCTCGCCATACGTCCATCCAGGCCCGACGCTCCACGCACCGTTGCGGTCACAGGTGCCTGTGGTGAGCAGCGAGTGGCAGCCGCAGTAAAGGGCGAATATACAAGACGCCCTGATGTCGCAGACCGCGACGAGCTGTGCGTACGGGCACAGATTGACGTAACACGCGCCTCAAGTCCTCAGCGAGGATGTTTGATGTGGCTCTGAGCTCCATAGCTGCAACGCGCATCGTGTGTTTTTCCTCGCGCTCGTTGATGTGACGAGATCGTATGCGTCTTGCACGTTACTGGTCCCGTCCCTCCTCCGCCCACTGACCCTATATGCTCTCTTGACTGTGGATGAACGTCTTTAAACGCAAGAACTAGTTTGGCGGTAAGATAATCCGCAATCTCGATAAGCCACGAGGGCGGAAACTTGTTCGTAAGGTTGTAGGGTTTTTCGACGCGGCA
This sequence comes from Clitarchus hookeri, assembly GCA_002778355.1. NCBI lineage: Eukaryota > Metazoa > Arthropoda > Insecta > Phasmatodea > Phasmatidae > Clitarchus > Clitarchus hookeri. The sequence continues at coordinate 36,816 of NQII01005949.1, forward strand.
TGCTCTTTCGGCACACGAACGGAGGGGAAACGCAATACCTTTGTCTCTTAGCAGCTCCCAGACCTCCACATATATTCAGCTTATCAGTGTCGCCGTTGGCGTACATGCTGCGCCACAAGGTTGAACACCTTATCGTATTCTTTTCCTACCCTGCTCTACGTATTCCCCAATTCGGGTGCGTCTTTCTTTGTGTTGCATTTTAAATGGCCAACTGTGTACTAAGTGTAATGTCCCTGGTGAAAAAATACCTTTACTATCTTTGCCAGGGGTTTTCCATTTTTAGGTANATGAAAAAATCCCTTTACTATCTTTGCCAGGGGTTTTCCATTTTTAGGTAGCGCAAATATTATACTTGTAGGGGAGAACTCCTTATTTGTTTTGTATGTTTTGCACGAAACTTTGTTGAATTACGACTACGATATAGGTTTATCTTGTACGAGGAATTGTTACTATCCATANATGTTTTGCACGAAACTTTGTTGAATTACGACTACGATATAGGTTTATCTTGTACGAGGAATTGTTACTATCCATATATAAAAAGATTTTGGAAGTTGAAAATTTCACTTTCAATTAAGAAATTATTTATGAAAACTTTAATATTACAGGTCATAAAAAAATTGTAATTATCGTTTTTTTTTTTGCTTGGACTTACTAACATCTCCCTTTTTTTTTTTTTTTTAGGAATGTTAAGAAAGGCGGTAAATATAAATTCATTAAATAGCTACGGCTTACTTAAGAATTGAACGTGGAAGTTTGTTGTCGAAAGGTAGATCAACACATCGGGCACGTGGGAAACGCTATAAAAAAAATCAGTTTTTATTTTGATCAGCGGCATTGTGAGATACAGAACTGTTATAGATTAAAGCATAACATCACGTATACTATTCAATACATGCTCGTGTGCATGTGTTATTTACGCGCATATTAAAACACACTCGAACGCACGCACACACTACGTGCTGCATTTTCAAATATGGTAATTGTAATTTACGTGCATTTACGGGGAAATGATTGAGATGAAAAAAAAAGATACATATTGTGATGAAAATGAACTAATGTGGGTTTTCAGACAGCTTGGTGCACATTTCTGACATCATATAAAAAAAACTACCAATTTAAATGTGCTAATACACTTAGCCGTTGAATTCTTAAAATTTTTATCAGGATATTTCAGATGTTTTGCGAATATGTTTTCTTTAGTGGTTTATGGAAATTTTTTTATTGTTTGTACTTACAATGTCTTTTTAAAACATTTAAATAGAAAAGTCGATGAACCAACCTATGCATTGCAATTATTTCCACATACCATAATTTATCATTTTCGCGTAAATTAAACTTTTTAAAGATCTCTGTGCTCGTAAACTTGTTTTATTCCAGCTGTGAACGAGCAATTTTTAAGTATTTTTGGTAAAATAGTTTCCTAGTTTCATAGTTTCTTTGCTGTAGTAATACAGTCACAGTTATGTTTATATGTATTGTGAGCTTTTTAAGGTTATAAAAACTCTCAAATATTAAGTGCTAGTCTCATGGTATACAGATTAAAAAGTTTTTAATACTTTAAGATAAGTTTTATATAAAATATATTTCACAGATAATCCAAAGACATTCATTATAGGTAGCCCACCTCCCAACACAAAAAAAAACCGCAAAGCAAAAACCGCCTACGATTTGACAATTTCATTAATTTTTTTCACACAGTGTATATTTAATTGTGACGCTTAGATTTAAAGACATGGTGTTTCCTGTGCTAAAGACATAAAATCGACCAGTTTCTAGAGTTTCAGAATTGTAAAATCGACTTTCCTCGCAGAATTTTAAGCTCGTCGATGGCCACAATGTCTAAGACATCTCATTCGCCTAGTAAGGAAGCGAAACCTGAGAACATTAAAGTATATTCTCACTACTATGCATAATGTATAAGACCCAAATTGGCAAGGATGTTAATCAGAGGCCTTTTGCTAACTGGAGTCATCATCGCGTGTAGACCACGCGCGTGAGCAAAACAAACTAATTACTTTCTCCGCAGTATTTGATCAACTGTTTCTCTGGTACTTGCATACTTTACGCAATCTTATTCTTATAATTTCTCTCACGCGATTTAAAATAAAATTTCCTTCCTTAAAACTGTAGGATTTTGCGTCCAACCGACCAGGGGCGTAACCTTGAGGGATCTGGATTTCCCTGGGGTGCCAAGCCGAAGGGATTACTCGAGGAGTATTTGGGAAAGGGATTCTCGGCGGAACGTTGGAGGAAGACAGTGCCGTGAAACCAACTACCTCAGTGTGGTGCAGACGTTGCCCAATCTCTCCGGAGCGGTAATACTCATTGTTCGCTCCAGTTACTTAATCATGTCTTCGCAACCTAATTGCAATTGCGTAGGTACACCTGAGATAAATCATTATTTAAATCTTATAAACGTCAATGAGGGCACTATATAATCAGTTTCCGTTCGAAACCTTTGCTCTGTGTCAGTAATACGGGGAAAGGGGACGGTTATATCAAACAATACCTGGACATACAAAAATATCTCGCACGTACATGCGTACAGTGCTAAATTGACAAGTTGATTGCACAAAGAAAAATGTTAATGTTAAATAATAGTTCATAAATTTTTACAGTTCCTATTAATTACCGAATTTGTTAAATGAATAGATAATTTGTATCCAGGAGTTGGCTTCATTGCAAAGAGATGTAAATCACAATTTATTTGTGTCTGTCACTCCGATACTCATTAGGTTTTCAGAAATTACAACAAAGGGGTTATAAAAATTTTGCTGAAAAATAAAGTCGATTTGGAGCAATTTTAACTATTTTAACTGCAGAATATACATTTATACAAAAAAAGGTTTTTTTCAGCCAGAAAAAATCATGTTTAAAAAAATTATCTTGTTCGTTAAACATAATATACCAATAAACAAGACCTCTGTATTGTGCCAAAATTAAAAATTACAGTCAAAAAACTCAATTGCATTTAATTGCTTGGTCACCCATTTTATTGCCTTCGTTCGGAAATACCGCTTGAGAATTTGTCTGTAATGTTTGTAACAAATAAGATTGTAGCAGTGTTTTTTTAGTGAATTTATTTATACTTAATTATGGTATAAAAACCATCTAAAAACAAGTCCAACAGGAAACTAAATGTAAAGCTGTATAACTTGAAATATTTATTTACATACGTTGTCTAGTTTTTGAATTGTTTGCATTCAAAATAATATATTTACCAATGGTCTCTTCAGTTGAAGTTGCTTGAGAGTGCTGTTCGAGCGCGAAAGATCGGGGTTCGGATCTCGCTCGGGCTTCTACTTTGTTGATAATAACCATACATCTTTAATGTACTGATAGACAAAAATATATTAAGTTGCACAAACCAAATGCTACAGATAGAGTCAACTAAATAATAAACAAATAATATGACTTCAAAAATAAAATACTTCATTGCCACCATACAAACAATAAATTTGGTTGCGCCAATCTAACTTTGTTTATTCAACCAAACCTTTTTTTTATAGTTAACTTTCGTGAGATTCGAAACCATAATTCGTCACACTGAAATTCCAAATATCGTAGCCACCGATGCTCTTACTATTAGGGAAATATTTATTTAATATAAATTTACCAGTTACAGACACTGCACTTGTAATAAAAACTTTTAAATATAATACAAACAAGAACTTACCAATATAATTAACGATCCTACTTTCCTTTGTATAGATGCAAATAGTTTTAATGAAGTTCTTAGGATATTAGAAGGTAGACCTTGACGTCTTCCTGACACAGATTTCATTACAGATAAACACCAGAAACATATTCGACACTAGTGATAAAAGTACAAATACACACGCTCCATAACTGAGAGTCGAACCCAGAAGTCATGGCATACATAGGCATGCAACCAACTGCAGAACGGAGGTACGTTTACAAGTATCAACTTTGGTTGTAATCAGTCTAATGTTTTATTTCGTAGACAGGATTCAGATACCTGAAATATTTCCACGGACGTAATTTTGAAAACAATAATTTCGGTCACTTAAAAAATGTAATTTTACATGGCCTAATGTGGAAGATTTGGTCGGAATTAGTTGATTGGTTCCCAAAATAGGGCATAAATAATTTATTTTCTCACGTAGCAGCTACTTACCAAAAAACGGGCAAAAAAGGTTCATCAACAGCATCTTACCTCAGGGCCTATCATCACACAAGCTTTCGTCTCTCGGTTGGGGCTTCATTAATGCTATTGCGAATTCTAACCTGCCAAAACAACACGAGGCTCCAAGTGAAGGCTTTGAAAAATAATTGTATAATCGAGTCCGCAGTCTCTATTTGACGTGCTTGGGAGGAATCAGTTTCCATACCGCTCATATCACTCATTTCAACAGAGTACGCTTTCGAATTTTAGAGACTGCAATTCCCCCTCAAGATCTGTTTTGCTATGAGGTCCAGAGACAGTCGCTAAAGGGGGCAGGGAGACAATTGAGGGCGTCCTGTTTCTCACACGGGTGGCTCTGCAAGGCCTGCTTCAGTATAAGCTCACCTAGCAACTTCATAATGCTAGCACCTGAGGGCATAACATCTAATGTGGTCTACAAATTAGCAACTGATTTGTGTAGACGGGGCGAAGCCGCGGATAGAAAGCCTACAATGAGCTGCCTGTGACACTAGAATTGGTATTGTTACATGTCACTGGTCTGCGCCGCTGACCTTGGCCCGTCCTGCGTGAGAGGGTGGAAGAGGAGGACAGAGTAGTGATATGATAGAGGGGCGGAAGTCGGTGGAATGTTTCGAATGACGGACGAGCGATAATCTTAACCAGCGTTTTGAGTTATGAAGGCATTCTGCCGCGACAACCCTTTGGCGGCTCACCGCTCCTGACCTTCGGCGGATAGGATTTCTGCGTTTATCTGAAGAATGCTCTGGATTACCGACCTCGTTCTCTCAGCGTGACTCGGGGTGCGTTGAACATTCCAGATGGTCAGGGCGAACGATATAAAAGTATGACTCCTCCGAGCCGGAGTGGTTGTCGAATGGATGAGTGACTGAGTTCCGAGCGATAGACAACGACCAGCGAGAGAAGTGACCAGCGGAAGGGAAATATCAAGCAGTGAGAGTGCGGCTGGCAGGCTGTACTATTGGACTAGATGCGTAAGTGAAAGACATTACAAATGATGGCAACAGATAGACTGAACACGTGTTAATGATGAGTATGAGTTGACTGTAACAAAACAGAGACTTTATGAAGGACGTTTATTAGAGTAGAAATATATATCAAATATTGCGCACACTGTTAAATAAAATGAGTAATATTGCAGACAGATACTTTAATGCTGTAAATAATAGCTGTGTGAATAAATTAGAAAACAAATTTTGTTCGTTTATTTCTATTCATACCTCCATCCCTGAAGAACTCGGATACGCACCACAGACTTTCATGTAACAGTATGATTATTTGTTGCGAAGCTACGAATAAATGTATTTAATAGTCACCTAAGTGAAACCAACTTACACATTTTGCAGACATAAGTCAAAATATAAGAAGATAGAACAGAAAAACATGGGTTATTTATGGCCGTCATTCGAAATGAAGACTTGATATACTTAAATCATGTATGACTCGTGTAGCCTACCGCGGCACTAGTCTTGTCATAATGTGGCGACAATCGTTTGCATTGTTTCAGTGATAGGACATAACTTTTGAATTTTCATTTTAACGATATTTACAAAATGACCTACGACATAGGTAGGGGGCCGTGGTTGTGTAGTGGTTAGATTACTTGCCTCCCCGGGTTCGATTCCCGGTGGGGTCGCTCCCGGATTTACGCATGTGGGAATCGTGCCGGATGATGCCGTTGGTCGGCGGGTTTACTCGGGGATCTGCCGTTTCCGCCGGCCCTTTTTTCCGGCGCTGCTCCATACTCACCCCAATCACCCTCATCGACTCTCAAGACCTCGATGTTAAGAGCCGCCAAAATCTCTTCACTCACTCACTCACTCACTCACTCACTCACTCACTGATTCACTACGACAGAGGCTTTGAATCGCCGTTTTTAATGCTCGCTACAGGTATGCACACCTAGATTGAATGAAACATTTTAAGTGTTTCAGATAACTCGGTATGCTAACTTAAAACCTATGGCCTCAATTTCGTAAACAAAAAAGGGGATTTTTTTATTTAATAAAAAAATTAGGAGTTTATTTTATTAACAGTGATCTAAATGTAGCGTTAATCGGTTTATCGGTTACCGAGATATAATTATTAATTTTTCAGATAAAGTTGTTTATAGAATTCATGTAAAAACATTCAGCAAATTAGTAAATATAATTTTCACAGTTGGTACTGTCAGCATTGTTTGAAATTTTCAAACGCTTTTGTATATAGGCAGGCATATGCCATGCTAACACCGAAAACAATTATATGGCCACTATTTTTAAAATAATGGCCTGGCATTGTAAAATTGTTAATAACTGGCGTTTTCTGCCATAGAACCAATTATATAGTAAATTTTATTGGGAATAATTCTAACAGTTCACGAAATATGGTTAAATATTTTATGGGCTATGCCATATTTCAGGAACATTTTAATAGATTTTATGGTATTCGTCATGGTCGTAAAGTATGATTTCGGGTGTTTTTTTACTATATGTATATTGTAATTGTAATGAGTTTGGTGACAATCGGTTCCCGAGTTCAAAAGTTTTTAAGATTTCGATTCGTTGGTAATTTGATTGTTTGACCTGGTAACACTGACACTTTTTTCAGTGTTTTTATCAGGTTCATTTACTTCTATTGCAATACGTAATTTCATTAGTAGATCTAACATACTTGCACCAGTACCGTTTTCAAGACCAAACTTATATTTTTGCAAGATTACACTTTTCCCCTCATTGTGTACAAATTTTATCTAATTACTACATAGTTCTATAACTTCAAGTTTTGAATTATCATGCCTATTAAAAGGTAATATCCATTATACTGGCGGCTGCATAAAATTCACATTAAATATTCTTCTTTCAATAATTTAGCCATTGAAATGCAAAAAAAATTTAACTTCAAATAAATCAGCTTTTTTTACAATTTACAAAAACATGGGGCTTACTTCTTATCGAAATCAGCAATAGTCTGCTAGCAGCAATGAAAAGGGATTATGCTCTCTGCAATAACTGAGTTAGTAATGTGAACCAAAAAATCAATCCATTGCATTTTTTTGAAAAAAAATATATTCCTTGAGAAGTTTGCCGCACCTCGCTGAAAACATATTATACATATAATATATATTATATATATCGCTGGGTGCCGTGAAGTTGAGGTTTTTTTTTAAAATTCGTTCTTGATCACAGATCTCAAGCTACAGAGAATTCACCAAATAAACAAGACCGTCTCCATACTTTCCGCAGATAGAACTCGCCGCTCCTCAGCTCGAAAGGAAACAAAACTTCTAAGACTCGGGAAGAGCCTCACTTCCTTATCTGTCAAAGGCTAAAGTGTCGTGGGGGAGGGGGGAAACAGATAGAAACATCCATCAGCTAAAATGTTTGTGGAGCATCTCGAGCGGCAGCGGCCCCCGCGTCTCCCAGTTCTCGCACGTTTCAACTCCTAGCGACTGCGGGGGATTTTTTCGGTCTTGTTGACATCGACTCTCGTGCGCTCACTGAAAGCGATTTCACGTGATAGGAGACGAGCCGGCAAATCGCAGACAACGTGGCTGGATACACTTGTGCATTGAGAGAAAGATTTAATACAGTAAAAGTAAAAACTTGTTTGCACGTGGCCAAGCAATAGTTAGGAAATACATAAACGTTTATATTAGAAATGCGCATTACTAACATAATTAACTATTCTATTTTTAAATTTAGGAAGGTTTTTCCTTCTTATCTAAAGATGTAACTTCCCTGGTGTCAACTCCATGCATTTTTGGTTCTATTTGCTTGGCCTCATTAAAAAACAATCACACTGAGCAGGGGAAAAATGTAACGATACTTTAAAGATACTAGAATTATAGTGTATATCTCGTTTAATACAATTGTATACAAGACTCTTAATCTGAAATAGTGAGTTTTGAGCCAAATTTGTAACAATAGTGAAAACTGAGCGCCTGAGAATCAGTGCTAATATGATGGCTGAATTTCACTGATTTATTTGCGATTCCCACNAATAGTGAAAACTGAGCGCCTGAGAATCAGTGCTAATATGATGGCTGAATTTCACTGATTTATTTGCGATTCCCACTGAATACTGAGAATCCCACTGCCATAAGTCACTTGTTCCCAGTTCATTGGTTTGATTTGCAAGTCGGCAGTATATTTCCAACTGACTTAAAGTGAGTGTTACTGCACTGATTAGTACCACTGATTCGGGTTTAGAGTGCCGTATGCTTGGAAGTACTTGTCAACTACACAATTTTGTGTTGTCGCTGGCAAGTTTATTTTTGGATATGTATAGAGAAAATTAAGTATTCAAGGCGGGGAGGCATTCTTAATTCCTAATATTTTCTTCCACACATACAAATGAAATCCACCGTATTGGTGAAAATCACGTAATTATAAATTTTGTAATCATTCACGAGAAAGTAATACTCATATGTGTGTTTGTTACTTTTACGTATTTCTTGTGTTCTAAAAAAATCGGAAAAGTATAAAAGTAAGCTTGTTCATCTAAGAAAATATAAATTTCATTTGGCAACACCCCATTAACGGGTCAGTAAAATATGCTTCAAAATAAAATATATCGTTCCATAAACTGTGTATATTTGTTTAACCACATAAAATTAAGCGTTTTGTTATTTTAATAATGAGCTCCTTTCAGCTGCGAAAAGCTTTTATATTGATGAGGAAATCAATCAAACTCATCATCATGGAAGTATTTGTGAGACAATAAAAACTCAAGTGAGAATTAGCCAAAATCCGTCGTAATAAAANAAACTCATCATCATGGAAGTATTTGTGAGACAATAAAAACTCAAGTGAGAATTAGCCAAAATCCGTCGTAATAAAAAGATTATAATTTAGATTCTAGTGTTGCATTTATAACATACCAAAATAGCCCTTCCCTTACCCCCAAAGGAAAACTCGTCTTCAGTTATCTTTTTTTAATTAAAAGTGATTGCAATAGAAATTCGTACAAGAGTTTGGACGTTTGTTATTTGGTATTTTGAAATACCTCTTTGTCCTTCCTCTAGTCAATTCATTGTCGACGTACAGGTTAAGTTGAAAAATCGTTGGTTTGCATTATGAATGTAATGTAAACAAACAATTAGTTTTGTGGGAGTATTTTTGTTAGTCTCTCACATTTAAAAAAATGGATTGCCTTAGTCGTACATATTTTGAGTTAATCATCGTACTTAGTGCCATGATAAGAATACATATAAANAAAAAATGGATTGCCTTAGTCGTACATATTTTGAGTTAATCATCGTACTTAGTGCCATGATAAGAATACATATAAACGTCGGTAGCTTTAAAATAATCTATTTTTGAACTCTATGTACGATAACATGTTTTTGGCGGTGTGAGGACAAGATAGAGAATGTAAACAGTGCCTATCCAGACGAGATTCCACTGCGTTAAGTGCACTTTGCCTGCCGTGATAAGTGATTATACAATGACTTTGTAGATAATGCATGTTTGCAGCTATCCAAATGACAACCAAACTCAAATATCAAATATGAAATTAATAAACGTGCTTGCACTAAATTTAATTTTTTCTGCAATTTTTTTTTATCTATTTGCTGCTACAATTAAAGAAATAATAAAAATCTGCAGTAAAACAGAACTTTCAGGTTGCCGCATCTGAACACAATGCGAAATCTACTAATGTTAACAATACTGTTTCCAAAATTTGTTTCAGTAATAACGTTGAAGCATTCATTCAACAAATGTACTTCTGCCCTAGTTTCCACGTAATTGCCAGTCTGAAAACGTAAGAGCGAATCACTGTGATTTGCAAAATTAACATTACGTTGTTGCAGAATACACAATAACCTGAAATGCTGGAAGCGAAGCGAAAAGAGATAATTGGTACAAGAGTGCGTGGAATAATTTGACAAATAAAATAAAAATGTTACAATATATTTTATTTTTATTTAATTTCGTTAGTGAATATTTTGTTGTTTCAATATAAATACTACTGCACCTTTTGAAACATATATGTACAATATTACAGTTTACTCTCGAGACAAGGNTGTTGTTTCAATATAAATACTACTGCACCTTTTGAAACATATATGTACAATATTACAGTTTACTCTCGAGACAAGATTTTTTACACCGCGAATTTTTGTTGATTCATATTTTGTAAATGTTGTATTATAAAACCACCTTCCTGCTTTTGTGTGTTGATGAGTGTTTTTTATTGTTGCCAATTTTAATGTGAGTAGGAAACACAAACGACCCAACTCTCGCTAAACCAATCTCGATGAAATTTCATTTGTAAATATTAAATATAATTTCATCGAAATAATTGTTATTTATAACAAAATAAGTTGAACTTACTATTATTTTACGCGGTCCTTATTTACGTAGTTACAAAAATGAGAAAATCACACAGGTAAAATATTGGTTATACAACAATATTTTAACGTTATATTCGATGTTTATCTAAAATAAAAAGCTAAATNTGTTGTTTCAATATAAATACTACTGCACCTTTTGAAACATATATGTACAATATTACAGTTTACTCTCGAGACAAGGTTTTTTACACCGCGAATTTTTGTCGATTCTTATTTTGTAAATGTTGTATTATAAAACCGCCTTCCTGCTTTTGTGTGTTGATGAGTGTTTTTTATTGTTGCCAATTTTAATGTGAGTAGGAAACACAAACGACCCACCTCTCGCTAAACCAATCTCGATGAAATTTCATTTGTAAATATTAAATATAATTTCATCGAAATAATTGTTATTTATAACAAAATAAGTTGAACTTACTATTATTTTACGCGGTCCTTATTTACGTAGTTACAAAAATGAGAAAAACACACAGGTAAAATATTGGTTATACAACAATATTTTAACGTTATATTCGATGTTTATCTAAAATAAAAAGCTAAATATAGAATGCTTTCATTCCTTTTGAATAAAAAGCAAAATCTAAGCATTTTATAATATTTTTGTCGGGTACGTGAACTTCTGCTAATAATTTATCGGAGATTTTTATTGCATAATTTACAATTCATTGCTGTGCCAACAGTACATGATATGAGTCACTGAACCTGTAGATAATTATTTAATGGCGAAGAAGTAAGTCATTTTGTTGATCTTTTGTTCAAAAGTCTTCCATGCAGTAATACCAGTAATACAAATTTTTTACTTTTCATAAAGTTTGCACCTTAGTAACAAATAAACAATTTAATTCCGAGCGATTGTCACAGATATTAACTACGATAAAACATAATTTTATTCTGAGAGCTTGCCTAACTTAGTTTTTAGAATATGTTTGTGTTATTAATCAGGTCACAGATGTCTTTGAAATTTCTTCTACCAGTAGTCAGGTAATTTTGGGTGAAAGTTTACGATAGTGTTTTCTCTCCATCATGTTTTACGACACTCTTACGTTCAATCCAATTTATAAAAAAACATAAATATTATTCAATTGAACTTGTTTGCTTGAGCACTATAAATACAGATTATGTTTATAGAGGTTTCTTCTCCCTTTGCCAAAAATAATCCGTGACTGTGGCCCGCCATTGTAATTCAAATAAAATATATGTTTATATTATTTTTTCTAGCTTTGCTTTCTTGGTTATGAACCGTGAGGAATTTAAGGAAAGTTGGTAAGTTCTGTAAAGGATAACAGCTACTGCACAAACCTTAAATATCTGTCGGCGAAATCCTTCCATAGGTTACCCCAAACGATATTAATTCCATACACAAAGCGTTTTCGTCGCTTACATTTCCTCAGTGTATTGTGCACGTTGAGATGCCTGAAAGCACAACCCAGAAGTATTCAAATTATCATACGTAAGTGCGGACGTGGTGCTTTAAGTTTACAAGAACCCACGTGGTGATGCGCATTTTACAACATAATATCATAGACCTAATACTCCGGTGAAAACTCCATTCTCACGAANCACGAAAAAAAACGAACGGAATAATGTTAACAGTCTCAAAATGTATTATCTTCGCATTGCAATGAAGGGTAATGCATAGCAAAACAAGTTTCCGGTCAATATAACCATGTTATATTTCCTCTGACTAGATTAAACAGATCTTCCTCTCCAAGCCCTGGGTTCAATTTTTTTTTCTTTTGGAGCTCTAATATTTTTGGTTGTAATGCACAGTATATTCAGTATTACCAAGATATGAATCAGATAATGTATTTCTGTAGCTGTTGGCTTCGGTATGAAATAACTTAAGTTTAACGGTGAAGTATTCAATTCAAAGATCCTTTTGCAAAAGAATAATACAATGGGTCAGATATTTTACAAATTTGGTACCCTTCCACACCTGAAAAATGAAACCAGTACACTCTGGGAAAGATGAGTTGCAGCTATCAGATGCTGCAACAAATTTGACATTACATAAATACTGTATAATTTTCAGAACTCTATTGTCTGAAACTAACTTATACCGTATGTCCCAAATTCATGTCTACACTCTTTGAACGGGAATAACACAGAAACTATTAAAGCCAGTCTGATTGGACTGCTATTACGTGATGCTATAAGGACACCGTTGAGTGTGTGCGAATGTTCAAAATGTCCTCCATCAGCAGCAAGACATCGTCTGCAACTCTGCAGAGCATAACAACGAACATTAGCTACGGTTTCCATACGAGTGGATTCACAAGTGGTCGCAATCACGTCTCTCACGACATCCAGTATCCATGGCTTTGTGACGTACACTGTGTTATTCAGATTTCTTCAGGGATAAAAATTTAAAATCGCAGATCTGGAGAAATGGGTCTATACTCAATAAGTCTTCGTTCGCCTAACTCCCAACATGTGTTTCACCCAGAAGCAAGCGCATGTTTCGATGGTAATGCGGCATTTGACAGTGAACATCACCACCTGTTAGGTGGTGTTTAGGAACAATACACTCTTGCGGTGTATTGTGGTTGTAATGTTGTTACTTGTTTCAAGGTGCGGTTATAAGGACGAAGAGAAATTATTTTGTTACTGTTGCTCAAAAAACAGTGACTCGCCCATCACGGACGCGAAGCGGTTATGTTATGTTAGGAGAATCTGCAATCCGAAATGTATAATTATAAATTTTCAAGAGGCAGTTATTATCCTGGCAGGATGTATCGTAATATTGTTAGTGCTAATTANAAATGTATAATTATAAATTTTCAAGAGGCAGTTATTATCCTGGCAGGATGTATCGTAATATTGTTAGTGCTAATTACGATGTAGCCTTAGGACGATGATACTTTCTGTCGGAAAGCTGTAAGTGTTGAAGAGAGTTAAATACTGTTATCGTTCATGTTTAGTTTTGGACTTCAAGGTATGACCGCTAAACNGCTGTAAGTGTTGAAGAGAGTTAAATACTGTTATCGTTCATGTTTAGTTTTGGACTTCAAGGTATGACCGCTAAAATTGGTAGTGGTGTTTTGGAGTTTTTTTTCTTCCGCAAAATTTACAATACACCTAATCCATTATTTACTGAACTGTCTGCTTAAGATCCCCGTGATATTATATGTTGAAGACTATTCCTGTACACAAAGCTGTTGCTAATCAAACTGCTGGTATAAGTCTGCATTATAGTCCTGTATTGTACTTCCGTAAGGAAATTAAAATTTGAACCGGGAGATAAAATATGGTTGCATAGAAAGCTTCTTGATACAACAGCTGACAAAGGGGGAAGGGCTCGGCAGGTGGGATACAGTGACATTCAAATCTTATCAATATTGTAGAATCTCGGTAAGTTCAGAACAAAAATTGCTTTATTTTTAAAGAGCGCGAAAAAAATTAGCTTGTTTAACGAAGCACTGAGGAGATTTTGGTGTTATTGTGAAATATGTTTTCCGTTATAGCGCCGAAATTATGTGCCGGACAAAGAATGTACTTAGAAATTATTTTGTAGAAAACTGTAATTAAATTAATTTTATGTAAAAATATTTTGTTCCACGATCCACTGTTAACGAGTTATTCACAAAAAAAAATATTATTTTGGGCGCCATTTTTCTAATATGGTTGCACTAACTCAATTTAGATCAATGGGGACATTAAGAATTTTCTTCAAGCGGCCATTGCAAACGTCACAACAAAAAATTAACTTTTTTCGTGATTTCTTTTTTATTCTTGCCTATTATCAGCTTAAATGGCTGAAATAACTCGTAGCGGAAGCAGATCGTGCAAATCGTTGAGCGAAAAGCTGAGGATCTGTAGGATTGGTGGGGCAGAATGTTGTAAAATTTAGCCTGCAGGGCTAGATAAGCGAAATTTACCTGCTACTAACGACTGGTCGTCGTTCAATGTACCACATTCCTCCGCTAGTCTATAGGTAGACGGCGAATGGTCGAGGAAGACATGATAATAACTTCTGTTCACAGGCAACAGCTGATAAATAGATGACCGCTGAATGTAGGTGTCTTTGGAGTGATCTCTAGTGTCACACCATGACACTTAATATTGCCAGCATATCTACGCTTACGTAAGATATTTCTTTCAGTAGGCCTACTGCAAAAATGTGGGTTGGAGATAACAGAAGGCTTCGTTTTGTACGCCTTTTCTAGATACCAAATATATCAATGTTTCACTGTGTGTGTGAGTGAAATCTCCTGAGGGATTTAGAAGAAAAAAAACGCTAGGAATATTTTGCGATTTAAATTCCCATATGCATCGATTATTTCCTTAAATGTTTTGATGTGAGTAACATAGTTTGCTGAGACACCCGTTCCAAAACCACCACAAATAAGGCAATATTGTGTTTTTTTAAGAACTGTACCCTGTCTTTGACACAAAGTTTGCATGGTTCTTATTTTTCTCCCAAGTATATTTAGACATACGAATAAAATAAACAGTTAAATCGAGGGTGTGTGTAATTCATATTGCCAATACCAAAAGTTATGTGTTCGTAGGTAAGCAGGTCCAATCTTTCAAAGAAACGTTAAAAAAAGAAGCTGTACGATAATTTTCGAATAAATATATTTGAGAATGTAAGAAACTTGTGCTGTTGCATTCCCAGTTCCCATCGTGGATAAAAACTAATTACGTTAAATGTAGTCGTGCGTTTAACTTACACAGCGAACTCAGAGGCCGAGCTCGCTAAAGCATACAAGGTTCAGAATTGAATAGGACGCACTTCATGTATGTATGTATAGATCTGGTTATTTTGTGAGCTGCTTCCCAAGTGTCCACTGGACATGACGGACCAATCTGTAAATTGTATCGCTGAGATAAGAAAATACTAGGTAAAGCGCCGTAAGATGTGTCTTGACAACACTGAAAAGGGTTGAGGGGTGGGGGAGGGTGATAAACGGAGTGGGTAATTTATTGTTTTCTCGTCTCAGCCAGGAACCTGTAGAGACCATCCCTACTGCGGTAGCGAAGCGGGTAAACAAGTTGTCTGTCTTGGTGCGTACCACAAACGGCAGCTTTCCAGACTACCAATAACGTGTGGGCACAGCCAGCTTTGCTTCGCCAGGCAGGCGCGAGGCCCCAGTGTCAACAACGCGCCGTTCTTTACCCCAGGTGTAAACCGCCACTAGGAGCAGCACTGTCGCGCCTGCGCCGCCATTTGTGGGTCGCCGCTGCAGGAGAGGACACTTAAAAGAGTGAGCGATTTGGGACGCTGGTTAATTGCAATGAAATGTGAACCGATACGTCGGCTTCAAATTGCTGTGTGCACGTCGCGATTTTTTTTAACGTCTGTTACCATCTGCGCGAACGTATGTTGAGCTACAGATAAATTACCCATGTGACTGGATCGACGAGAATTCTGTTACTCTAGTATTGACCCGTTTGTATTTCACCTACAAACAGTTACGGCGTATCAAATAAAGTACTATCATCCAATCACAAAAACAGCATCATCCCAAAATTCACAAAATACACTCAAGGGGGAAAAATTGCGACACACTAACTGTGTACGTCACTTTGTTCATGATGCAACTTAGGGATAACGTAGCTTGATGATATTATATGATAAATAATACGGGCCACACCAGGAAATAGAAGCCAAGTACAGTACTTAATATACTTAGCGCCACAGCAATATACAGTATACACCTCTCNGCCACACCAGGAAATAGAAGCCAAGTACAGTACTTAATATACTTAGCGCCACAGCAATATACAGTATACACCTCTAGAGCATCTTCACAGACGTGTGTTTTCGGAAGTATGTGATCTCACATATGACAAAAATCATATTTTGTTATAGCTATCCAAGCCTCTTGCACTTGTTGTCGCAGTTAGGAAATANATCTCACATATGACAAAAATCATATTTTGTTATAGCTATCCAAGCCTCTTGCACTTGTTGTCGCAGTTAGGAAATATCGGTAACAATATTCTTCAGTGTTGCTTGTTCACAGAATTATCATACATCATTTAACTGCCAACAGTCTACAAGACGACACTTTTTATCACATTATATGTCACAGCTTTGAAAGCAGCAAGTATATATGATTTTCTTTTCGGATGGGACAAGAGGATTTTGTGGCTTGTACCTAATAATTTCATAAGTAACATAGAGATTAAGAAACATATTTATGCAGTTTTCTNAAGAGGATTTTGTGGCTTGTACCTAATAATTTCATAAGTAACATAGAGATTAAGAAACATATTTATGCAGTTTTCATTTTGAAAATAACGCTCAAGTAGTTATTTGTACCAGTGTAATAACATTATTATCAAATAAAAATGGTACATACTTAGAAACATTTTTAAATGTTCTGAGAAAAACATCAGATTACGAACTACTCTTAATATTTTTATGTAACACTGACGTTTTCCTGTTTTATAAAATTATTTTTACAAAAAATCAGGACATTTCATTGTAGGTGTGGACTAGGGGCAATATAACATGCATGTTTATTCTGATTATAAATCTAAGATAATTTTTGAATCTTAAATTTAGAACTATGGGAGGGAACATGTCATCTTGGGAAACATCTATAATTACGCTCACGAGCAAGATAGCGCAATCGAGAGAGGTGGTGTAGGGGTAAACCACTTGACTGGTATGCGGGAGGACCCGGGTTCAATTCCCGGGCCGATCATCATGATTTAAGAATTTCATGGTTTTCTGTTATTACTACTAAATAAACAGTGGTCCCTGGCCAAGGCCTTGCGCTTTTTATGGGTCCTTTACAAAACCACAAAATAAAATAATTAAAAATTTCGGAGAGGGGTTATTATGTGGCGTATGGGGCTGGAGCTGCCGTGGTGAGGAGTTTACTATAGGTGCTTCCATTTACTCCCTCGTCTATTTTTTCCGCCGCTGCTCCGTTCCTGTCTCATTATAGCTTTTTGTTTGCATTTTAGTACGAAAGTTCCACCTATTTGTTTGGTATAGGAAAATATTCTCAAAATAATGCCGTTCTTCTCACAAGCGTACCAATCCTTCCTCGAAGTCTGGGATAGCGTGAATATTTACAAGTTATTTTTTAAAACCATATGTCGAAATTCAAAATACATCGTTTGTGGGCTGATGTAAAGAAGAAACTATTGTAGCAAAAGTTCGGAAAAATTTATCTAGGTTTTTTTAAAATGAAATATGAGTCAGGAAAAACAACGCCGGGAGTCCGCAACTTCACGTACTGGTATGTAAAATAAGTTGCATATAACGAAGGCGAATGGAACTGGCGCGCCATGCGGAGAGCGCTTGCACATGAACTCGAGGTACGTGGGCGCCGCTAGTGGTTGCGTGTTAGTACCTTTGAGCCAAACTACATGAACAAAGGGTTGGGGGGGGGGAGATTAGAAATTGAGTAGCAATGACAGCCAGGTGTGATTGCATTTTATTTCCAACAACACACAGCAGTATTGGCGATGCAGAGTCTGCACTTAACGTGTTTTCATGGTGGTCTATGTACAGGCGGTCGCCACAAGGCACGCCAGTTCTGTTTGCCTTCTTGATATGCAACTTGTTATGCACTCAGGTAAGTTAAGTTGCCAACTCCCGGTGCTATTTTACTAACTTCAATTTTTATTTTAAAATTCTAGACGAATTTTCCAAACATTTTGCTACCACGATTTTGCTACTTGAATTTTGACAAGTAGTTTATATATACCTTGTATATTTCAAAGCATTTATGTGTGTATGTGTGTATACATATATATACATTTATATACACATACATATATATATATATATATATATACAGAATGTCTTAGAACGTGAGCANACTTGAATTTTGACAAGTAGTTTATATATACCTTGTATATTTCAAAGCATTTATGTGTGTATGTGTGTATACATATATATACATTTATATACACATACATATATATATATATATATATATACAGAATGTCTTAGAACGTGAGCATAAGAACCACACTACGTGAAACCTGAGGGAAAATGTCATACGATAAAAATTGTCATGCCCAATGTGGCAACACAGCATGGAGTTAGTCTCCTTAATTGTACAATGGTCGATACGTTATCTAAAGTACACGTTGAACAAATGTNATATTTCAAAGCATTTATGTGTGTGTATGTGTGTATACATAAATATACATTTATATACACATATATATATATATATATACAGAATGTCTTAGAACGTGATCATAAGAACCACACTACGTGAAACCTGAGGGAAAAGGTCATACGATAAAATTTTTCATGCCCAATGTAGCAACACAGCATGGAGTTAGTCTCCTTAATTGTACAATGGTCGATACGTTATCTAAAGTACACGTTGAACAAATGGTAGGACTGGGTGACATTTTAACCCTGCGCCCACAATATGATGGCCAGGCCAGTGGAGCGCCTTTTCGCTCAGGACCCATGTGATGTGGTTCTTATGCACGTGTTCTGGGACATTCTGTATATATATATATATATATTTATATATATATATACACACACACACACACGCGCCTCAACAAAAGTTTTGCGCCACCAAGATAACTAATTTTCTTGGTTGCTAATGGTTAAAGTGAAAGTGTGGTATGAAAATACACACTGTCAGTGCAGAACACCACGCCTGTAAATCATATGCCTCCTTGTAAATGCACCTACCGTCTCAGGGAAGATTATTCATGAGCAACTAATATACAGGTGGTACGAAATTTTTTTGGGGATGTGTGTATACATGAAAGTCAGAGTTTGTATGAAAGTACATGTGTTTGTTCAGAAAAAAATTCGACACCGTGAGGTGGATCTGGATCAAATTTTGCTGTGATGCCATCCACTTTACGACTTAAAATACTGTGTACAGCAAAATGGGCTTCGCCTCCTCCCTCCACCCCTCGAATTGTCTCAAAACAATCCCCCCTCCCCCACACAAACACACTTTTTTGCTAGCAACCCGGGCTACGGCAGGGAGATCAGCTAGTTCGTAATATTAACATATCTTTTTTTAAAGAAATTCTTATATATTCCAACAATTTTTTAACTGCAAAGACAGTTTAATTTTACCTTGATGTTTGTTGTGTTTAAGTACGCGATAACACACGAATGAAAAAGAGAAGCAGCGAGTATGTTAAAGTTAAAAAAATTTTATGTAATAATATTAAATTTCTCCTGTACTAAATATATTACCAGATATATATGTCCTATTCTATAAATTAAATGGACTTATACATGAGTGCAAGCCAAACTACTGGTAAAATCACGATACAGAACCTTCATGTCGATTCAAGTTGTCATATGTTAGTAAGATTTCATCTCTTTCCTTAAGTGAGTCAGTATTTTAAAACATAACTTTTAATTTCTTTCGTCAATTAGGCTGCTGAAAATCTATTGAGGTGGTATGCGGTGGAAGTCGCTAAAGAGATCACAAATCACGCTCAAAATATTCTCGTAGATTAATTCATTTTTAAGCACAAAGTTTTAAAGGTAATAGTTGTGGCGAATTAATAAATACCTACTCTAAAGTTGGAAATTAGAAGGTCTATTAAGCATCAGGAAAATGAATGCATACTCGTCAAACCCGATATTCTTGCTTCGTTTACACACATTTCAAAGCCAAAATTTAGTATGTTGGTGGAAACAATACAAGCATGCATCTTCATTAGTGTTTCGCGAGTTGGGATGTGGTGATACTGAGTCGTATTCTCTTCATACATTAAGAAAAATTATTCTCATCAGTTTGCGTTCTGTCACTGTCTTCAGTAGGAAATGTTCTATTGCGCTGTAACGATTTTTCCATTCTATAGCACTGGAACAGTCTACAAATTAAAGCCGTTGGCACGTATACGTAAAAGAAAATTGAAAATTATGGAAGAGTTTTTTTTTTTTGGGATGAATCCGAAGTGAAATAAAAATTGTATTGAAGAATTTCCATGCTAGAAATTAAAATACAAAGCAACTTTTTGTGACAGTTTCAGGAAATGTAGAATTCTCTGCTCTCGTAATATAAACTCTCTCTGTGTTATTGAGGCAACAAAATTGTATAATAAAAACCGTTATTTTAAATTTATTCTCATTGAAACGCAATGTTTCCATGAACTCTTCCGATAACACAAATATTTTAATCTAAATCTGTAAGTAATTATGATGATTCCAAATCCAAAGTATTGCATAGTGAAATACTTTCCATTTTCTAGCTCATTTTTCTCAATCTGTCACTGGAGCTAGAACAAAACTCATAATTTAAAAATATACGAGAATGGAATGGCTCTAAAAATAATTTTTTCTCAGAGATTTTACGAACCTCTATGTTGAACTTCCCTGTGGTGTGTTATAAAACCAGGTTTTTTTGACACGAAACTACTTCAAATATTCACAATTTTTTTATAAAATTAATGAGACCACACATCAGACAGTTAAGAAATGAAAGCTTTGATTGATGACTATAATTGTTTTTTAAACATTCCACGCAGAAAATGACAGGCTTCTTTAGGTTGTTAAATTTTCAAAAATTATAAACCAGAGACGCTCAAAAGTAACATATATCTAGTTTAAATAAGCTATAAACGCGGATTTCCATTAAATTTATACAGCATGTTCAAAAATAAAAAAAAATGCAGTATGTGGTACAGGATAAGANTAAACGCGGATTTCCATTAAATTTATACAGCATGTTCAAAAATAAAAAAAAATGCAGTATGTGGTACAGGATAAGAAACTGAATACTTACCGGAGGTAGCCCATGTCTAGAATTTTTACCGGTATGGTGCGTCAAATTATTACAGCGCTTCGGACGTAGCACCCGATGATAGCTACAAATTATTACAGCACTTCGGCGTGGTATGCGATGATAGCTACAAATTATTACAGCGCTTCGGACGTACCACCCGATGATCTGTAAAAATTATTACAGCTCTTCGGGCGTGGCACGTGATGATAGCCACATATTATTACAGTGCTTCGGATCTGGCACACGATGATATTTACAAATTATTACAGCTCTTCGAACATAGCACGCGACTATAACTACAAATTATTACAGCGCTTCAGAAGTAGCACGCGATTATAGCTACAAATTATTACAGCGCTTCAGAAGTAGCACGCGATTATAGCTACAAATTATTACAGCGCTTCGGATGTGGCACGCGATGATAGCTACAAATTATTACAGCGCTTCAGACGTGGCACGATATTTATAATTACAAATTATTACAGCGCTTCGGACGTAGCACCCGATGATAGCTACAAATTATTACAGCGCTTCGGAGAAGCATGCGATGATAACTACAAATTATTACAGCGGTTTGAGCGTAGCATGAGATGATAGCTACAAGTTATTATAGTCCTTCGGACGTAGCACCCAATGATAACTATAAATAATTACAGCGCTTTGGACGTAGCACTCGATGATATCTAACAATTATTACAGCTCTTCGGGCGTGGCAAGCCATGATAACTACAAATTATGACAGTGCTTCGGACGTAGCACGCGATGATATCTACAAATTATTACAGCGCATCGGACATAACACGTGATGATGGCTACAAAATTGTTACAGCGCATCGGACATAGCATGCGATGATATCTACAAATTATTACAGTGCATAGGACATAGCACGCGATGATAGCTACAAATTATTACAGCGCATCGGACATAGCACGCGATGATAGCTACAAATTATTACAGCGCATCGGACATAGCACGCGATGATAGCTACAAATTATTACAGTCCTTTGGACGGAGCACCCAATGATAGCTATAAATTATTTAAGCGCTTCGGTCGTAGCACCCGATTATAGCTACAAATTATTACGGCTCTTCGCACGTGGCACGCGATGATAACTACAATTTTAATCAATAAGACTGCACCATCCACCAATAACGTATTCCTGAGATGTTACTACAGCCTCGTACACCGTATTATTTATAGCACCTCAAACAAAGTAGTTTAGGGGTACTAAAACTTATCGGCCCATAGAGGACAAGCCACGCATTCTAGAAATAGGTTCAGGGCCATGGTTAGTCTGCTTGCCTCCTACCATGGCGAACAGGTCATATCCCCGGCTGGGTCACTCCGAATTTTGCTAGTGGTAATCGTGCCGGACGATGCCGCTGGTCGGCGGGTTTTCTCGGGGATCTCCCGTTTATCCCGTCCGTGCATTACGGCGTTGCTCCACTCTCTCCTCATTTCACCCTCATCGGCTCTCAAGACCTCGTTGTTAATAGCCGCCCAAATCTCAACTGGACATGTGTTCCGTTACGTAAAATGTCCAGTTCCTTTTCCTGCATCAGGTACTGGGCGTTGTCGGTGTATTTTTTAAACATCCTGTAGAGCTACCCACTGCAAGCTCCTTAACCGCACACCTTGTGATAAAAATACTCAATGTCAGTAGAGACAAAGCTGCGTTATACGCGCGGGCAAAGTAACCCTTAGTTTCTATATACTGCATGTTGTCCCTTACTAACGAATAAAGAAACTCTAGTTTGGCGAAAAGTGCTTTTCATATCTGAAACTGCACAGCAACAAAAAAATATGTTCTGCTACGGAATCGCACACAGATTTCTCCAGAGCTTTTAAAAAATTAAGAACTTTATATGTGTGTTTTTCCACTGTAAAGGTCAAATTCCTTGTACATATTTTACTTCGTAAAAACGTCTAAATCAAATTATAAAGACGATGCAAAAGTGATTTTCTGCTTCATTCTTTATNTGGAGCACTACAAAAACGAAGAGGAAAGTTGCAGTGCTCTTTTTTCCTTTGCACTTTTCTTTCAGTAACGAGCTGTAAAAAGAAGGGCGGGGAAAAGAGAAAGATGAGGAATAGCGGCAACATTCATAAAAATAAAAAACCGGCGTTGCGAGTACTGGCATGGAAATCGCGTAGTGAGCACGCTCTGTTTTTCCTGGATACGCGAGTGCGTGTTTATTTGAAAAGATTGCACTTCGCCAGAAGCAAACACTGCAATTCCCGGCATAGTGTTTTACGGCTTAAATGATTACGTGAGAAGTCGCTCCGTCATTACACGTCCACCCAACCCCGCGCATATCGCAGCACACACTGCCGTCTCCTGAATAATAAATAGTAAAAAAATTCGCTCTCCATCTTATTTCCCGACGTTTCTTTTATATCACCATAGATTCATTTGCCAATAACTGTGAAGTATCCAGGATTATTTTTCCGGGGGTGGGGGAGGAGAAGGGCTGCGGGACTGGTAATGTGTGAAAGTTGCATTTAAAATGTCTTAACCCATTCTAACCCACTGTACAGAGTTGTGTATATTACGCACGTGTACGTAATTTTTGGTCTGTATTACACACCATGAAACTCAATGACCAATGATCTTACCCGCAGGGAAATTATTTGCAAATCGTCATACTGGTTTAGGTCAAAATTGGTTCATATAACTGTAGCCTAATATAGAGCCTGTAGCTCATTGGCTGTGACAACGAAACAAGTGTTGTGTAGACTCAAGAACTGAACGTATCTCAGAATGTTTTGTTTGCAACACCTGAAACCGTAAATTAATGTGGATCAGAATGGGTCTATTCATAGGATTTCCAAGACATTCAATATAGCGTCGTTATGCGCCCAAAATAAACTATTCTGGCATAGTTGGAATGAATCCCAAAAATACGCGTGTGATTATAGTGTGACGTGCTATAACTGTGCATTTTAGTTTCAAAAGTTGAAATAAATTTATGTAGATAACTTTAAGTTTAGTTACATGCTATTAACTGAGTCATCGAAGGAACATCTGCAGTCAGTCAGCTCGACACTGTACAGTTGAAGTTTCCGTGTGGCTATATTAATTGGTTTCCCACACTGAGGTCTATGTTAGATTTCCGGCAAGGTCTCGTCCTGATTTATTTAAGGTCGAAAACGTGGCTGATGGAAGTAAAGGTTGCCGTTAGACGTTTTTCTCAGAGTAATTCAATTTCTTTCTCCCCTGCGTTCCCTCGCTGCTCCAGCTACGCATCTCATTCCAGTCACTATGCAGTGATTGCAAAAAGCCACATAGGGTAGGAGTTCACGAACTGACTCATTGTGTACCTACGGTACCAGATATTGCAGTCAGAAGATGCTTATTTTGAATGTATTCAAAGAGGTTTTCACATAATGTTGAAAATGCAGACATGCCTTTCTCATTGTTTTTCGAAGTGTTCTGAATTTTTTCCTATGTTGCAGAGGAGATTAATTCTTTCGCGAGCCTTGCTTGTTGGTAATTTCTATTGGAGACCATTGCATCTCGCAATAAAACTTGGTATCAAGCTCGACGACATGAAATTGCATGTTATTTCTACGTGTGTCCTTGAACTTCGGTTCCAGGGCTCACACCCGACATTAAGCACTTAGCAGTCGTGCGGGTTGATGTCGTGCAGTCGAATCTAACTAACTGATGAGCGAAATCTGACAGTGACAGCAAGCAGACAATGAACCGATTAACTTTACTCGAGTATGAAGATAACTATACATNCTGACAGTGACAGCAAGCAGACAATGAACCGATTAACTTTACTCGAGTATGAAGATAACTATACATTTTGGCATGAGATCCTGAATTCATAACCACACGAAATTGTAGACTCTGCAACCATTTTAATACAAATACTTTAAGTTTAAAAAGAATTCTTCGATAACAATTTAAAATGCACGATATGGGATATAGACATAATATTAATACTGATATTGTGAATAAATTTAAGCTATTTTAGTGACAGCGGGAATGTAAAAAATTACTACAAGTTTATAATTTGTTTATAGGCGAGGGGGTCATCCTATATTTGATACGCCACTTAGAAGTTAATGTCTTACACATATTCCAGTCAGCACACTGCGCCTCCCAACAAGGAACATACGGGGCCGCGGGGGCTGAGCGGTTAGACTGCTCACCTCCCTCTAAGGCGAACCGGGTAACTACCGGATTTTCGCAACTGTGAATCGTGCCGGACAGTGCCGCTGGTCGGCGGGTTTTCTCAGGAATCTCCCATTTCTCCCACCCTTGCATTCCAGCGCTGCTCTATTCTCACATCTTTTCACCGCCATTGGCTTTCAGGACCTTGTTGTTAAGAGCCGTGTAGATATGTCAACTCAACTCAACCAACGAACATCATTGTCTGATTTTTGTAACTCCCATCTAGGTAGTAATAATGACGAATTTTCGTAACACTACTTCTGGCAACTGAGACAGTTGTAGTCTTACAAAGGCTNATAATGACGAATTTTCGTAACACTACTTCTGGCAACTGAGACAGTTGTAGTCTTACAAAGGCTCTCATTTACCTGAAAGTATCAGGAATTTTTTGTAACAGGGGTAAAAGTTTTTTTAAGAGCAAACAATTCCGGTTGGTCATCAATGATATCGAATAAATGAATATTCAAATTTTATTGATACTGAATTTGCGTGCGTATTAACGGATTCGTTTCAACTGTGTGTGTAAAGCACTGAATATTGCACTACGTGTTTTCAATTGGTAAAATTCGATATCTTTTTTGAAAATTATTTTATCAGTTATCCATTAAAGTTCTCTAAAATTCTTTACGGACGGTATCAGGTACTGCATTCAGAACATGCTTATGTTTAGTATATTTAAAGGGGCTTTCAAATCATGTTGCAAATATAAACTTTACTGTCGCATATTGTTTCAACGTGCTCCGAAAACTTTTCTCTGTTACTAAGGAGATGAACCGGGAATTATTCTCAGAGCCTCGTTTGTAAAAATGGTTTTTTTTTTTCAGTTCCATTGGACTTCATCTGCAGGTAGTCTAACCGCCTGACAACATCACCTGTATATCTGATATACAAGTATATTAGCTCACAGTAAACTGAACACATTTGAAATGAACCTGTCAGAGAAATCGCAGCCCCTAACAGCATGTTATTAGCGGACACATTACCAACGTAACCGGGAGCACGCCAGTCAACGAATTACGAATGTAGTCCCATATTTTAACACAGTGTTCAAATCGTTACTTTTACATTTGTGGCCACTGAACTACTTCACAATATTTTCTGACTGTGTTATACAGCTTAGCTGGAAAAAAAATTGGCACATTGTATACATATTTACATTCTTAACAGTTTCACAAATTTAACTTGATTGGAACATGAATAATGTGAGATTCAATGCAATCCTTATTTTACATAAGGTTGAAGGATACGATACACAGAGAAGTTCGGGGCAGGGTTTTCAAGAGTGCTCAGTCAACAGTGAATGGCGTATACAGATAATGGGATAACTCAAGTGCTTTTCCAAGCAAAAAACTCGAGTTGAAAATGTTTTCACCGTTCTAGGTAGCCCCACATGACACAAGGGAACTACTAAGCACTACTGAATATTGCACTGCTTATCACTTAAAATAAATAAATATTTTTCGTTATGGCAACTAACAGATAAAACTGATGTGTAACAATTATTAACATCATAAAGCTAGTTTCAGTTAGAATATCTGCTTTAGAAAGAGCCCCATATTTATGGATATTGACTTATTTTTTATATAATATTCATATGATTCCGGACAGGAAGAAAATTGTGATGTTCACTCTTTACCCTACAAATGTGGTATAAACTGGACAAGATAAAATAAAGGACAGCTTATACCTCATAAACAAGGGGTGGCACACACTTCGGAGACGAGAAATTTAACAGAGCAGACAAATTCATGAACACTGCACTTTGTTTCAAATTTGTAACTCTTAAATAAATAATTGAAAAGAAAATCCAGACAAGATCATTAATCAAATCAAATGAATTTTAGGTAAAAATTTAAGTGGCTTGAATATTATTTATTTACGTCTATGTAATAACAAAAATATGAATTTTCTGTGTCAACTAATAGGTACATAATTGACTGGTTCGGTCTATTTTATAAATTTATATTTTCCCGTTCTGAATACGCTTTTTCTCCGTGTCCATATTTTCCTCTTCCGGACAGTGTCCAGTCGTTACCTCGCCTCACATTATTTCTTAACCAAGTTAAGACCAAACCAATTATACTTACTACGAATGCGCCAAAGAAAGCTAATTCACTATATATCTATTGCACCTTCATTGGGGTGTATCTACTTATAGCGCAACCGCCCAAGTTCTTTGTTCTAGAATAAACACGCAAACGTAGAGTCCAAAATCTTTCCAAAAATATTGATTGATAAATCATTCCTTGACCATGAGATAAGATGTTAAAAGGTTAGTTTAGTGGTTTAAATGAGTTATAAGCATAACATTTATGCAATAGTAACGAGCAAATGGATTACACTAAATAATCATCACTACCAGTAGTGCATTTCCTTGATCTTCCTGCATAGTAGCAAATATCTGAATGCGTGTTGTAGGCAACAGTGCTGTTAAACTTCTTCAGTCTACTTTATCTTGACCAAAAAACATTAAGTTTGACTTTTTAAACGTAAGAAACGTCACGCACAATGATTGGAACGTACCACCATAAAGAAAACACGTTACCCTAGCTAATTTTCGAATGTGAAATTTTAATTTTAATACTTACTTATAAGAAATTCCGGCACGTAACTCATGCACACAGTTTAATACGAATGTTAACTTACAAATCTAAAGTAATACGGAATTTTATTTATTAAATTCATTTTGGAAGTGTAGTGATCCAATTAAGCTTAATTTGGTTACAACTTACGTTGGTTTTATGGATAATAGAGATAGAAATTATCGTAAGAGGAACGTATTTTTAAGATAACTGCACGATATAACTTGAGTGGCACGTGGATGAAAGTTGGTACGACATGGTAATTCAAATTTTTACATTGGTTAGTGGAAGAATGCAAATTATTTAAAAGTATAAGTGAAAATTTTTTTCAGAAGTTCTTGTCAAGGCGATGACCCACGTGGTGCCTGAGCTGTGTCCCAGCGTGCCTGGAACAGGTTATTTGACGAAACGATTAATGGTTTTCCCAATATGTTTACATCACGAAGAAAATGTACCCAAGAGGAGGACGGAATGGTAATTAAAAAATATTACGCGTGCTATATATATATATTATTTTCATCACGCTGTTTCTTAAAACATACTATCTGCATACAAGCGAAACTACGCTAGGAGCCGTTATTGAACTCCGCTTCAGACACTCCACTAACCATTTTATAACGCTCACCGCTCAAAGTCCCACGGGTACACCAAACGCTTCGAGGACACTACGCGTGTTCAAAGCCTTGCGCGTAGCGGCGATGGAGCACTTGATGCACATGGCAATGACGCCCTTATCGCCCGCGATTCTCTGCCTCAAACACAAAATGTATCTCTAGGTAGGCGACTTCCTTGATCGTACAACAACATTCATAGGAACTCTATTAAAAAAAAAAAAAAACGTAAGCGCCTATATGGATACAAATACACGTGTACTCGAAATACTGGCGTTTCTTTGTTGCCTATTTGACTAACACATCACACGCTGTTATCCCCCGCGACTATGGCTATTGTTGTTAAAAGAGCACTGACGCTACAGAAACTACGAAGCTGAGATCTCGTGAGCTTCATAGTTGTCTGTTCGTCGTCTATTTTATCTCCCAAAATTATAATGGCTCGAGAGTGCTCTTCCAGCGCGATGACGAAGATAAGCAATTAATGAGAGCACTTGCAAAGGGGCACTTTACTACAGAAGCCTTAATGTTCTGCGCGTGCAAACAGCGTGTATTTGTGCATAGACCCTCCCGTTGCTAGCGGAACGAGCTTTTATAAGCTCGCCAAAGTAGACGGAGTATGCATTTTTGTTAAAGGATTACCTTCGGTGCATTATTTGGTTTCTACTTGCGCTAACTAATATGGACGAAAACTAAATAACGATACCGTTTTTATGATGGTTTATATAAAAAAAGTTAATTATACCTCCACTTTGTCATAACAGTATCGATTCCTGTATACGCGGTATACTNGATGGTTTATATAAAAAAAGTTAATTATACCTCCACTTTGTCATAACAGTATCGATTCCTGTATACGCGGTATACTGTATTTTTTAATTCAGCGATTCCTCTTTAAAAAATGGGGTTTTGGCAAAATGCATACAAATAAACTCACAGTTCTGAAAATATTGAGCAAAAACTACTTTTTTTTTCACCTACAATAAATTAAAAAATCTAATGTTTAACGCAACGACTGAAGGAGTACCAGAGAATTATGTATATTGTGGAAGTAAATTAATTATTACTTATGCAAAAATGAATTCACGCTTCGCAAATAAATAATATCATTACATTTGTTTTAAAATCATTTTTGAAAAAAAATAATTTTTAAAAATAATAAACGAAACATTTCAACATTTACTATCAAATGAAGTGCAACGTTTTATATCCGGGAATACCGATGACCTTTGTAAATAGAATTGAAGAGATATTTACAACCGCGCGAAAGAGGAAATTATAAGGGTAATCGTCCCTAATTCGAGAATGTTTAAAAAAAAATGGCTATTGCTGTAATTACACCACGACTGTCGAGAATTCGCAAATGCTCGTCCGAGAACACAAGGTATTACGTTTAAATTGAGCAATAATATCAAATGTTACTTACACATATTCTGAATTAGTTACCCAACGAGGAGACAGAAACTCTCCCAAAATTGGGCACATTCTTCCGAACAACATATTTGCACACGGTCCACTTATTTGTTCAACTCTTTGATGAGAAGTTTGTTCAGGAATATATTCATCCTCTGTTCTGCTTCAGCACTACTGTTCGTGTAATATGGGACACTGGGAATTGTCGAACGATCAGAAGTAAGTTCAGAAATGGCGTATTTATGTGTTGGTCCCTTGGCACTCTGAATATTACCCGGCCAGAAGTTGAAGGTGGATATTAAAACAAATCACTACTCGTTCTATTAATACAAAAATGTACCCAGAAGCGCGAAAGTTTCAAGGCACGAACGAGTATTTCAAACTCGTAAATTGAAGTCACGCAATATTTCAACTGTGTTTCTTTTCCTATTTTCTGTTCTTGTGGTACGAAACCTGGTGTACTGAAATCAGGCCAGTAAAAATGTTAGGGTTTTACTTGCTCGTAAAGTTTATTTCCCCAGCTGAATTCAAATTTTCTCAAAACGGAGCGGTGTCACACTTTTCAAGCAAAAGTAACACGGAGCATTTTATTAAACGGCGAATTAGGTGCTATGTTCACATGTTCACTACGAAGAGATTACAACTCGACCCAAAAATCGTCACGCATCTACCTGACGCAGAAACTATTGCTTACCACTGAGATAAGTCGAGACTTGCTTTTCCAGAATTTCCCCTTTGTAAAGTTTCAACCCCAGGACCACATAAATTTTCACAACCTTCTTATATATCTGGATAAAGACTTACCACCACGAGGACGAGGACCCGGGTTGGAATATGCCGACGTGGTCGCAGCCGAATTTCTCTATTNGTAGCGGTTAGACCGCTTGCCTCCCATCACGGCGAGCCGGGTTCGGTTCCCGGCGGGATCGCTGGCAGATTTTCGCACGTGGGAATCGTGACAGACGATGCCGCTGTTTGGCACGTTTTCTCAGGGTATCCAATTTCTCCCGCCCTTGCATTCTGTCGCTGCTTCGTACCCACCTCGCTTCACCCTCGTCGGTTATCAAGACAGAGGTTAAGATCCGCCCAAACCTTTTCACTGATCTCCCAAGTGGGAAACGTGGCGAGAGGTTGTCTTTGGTTGTTTTTTTTCTAAGGCTCCCAGCTCTTGGCCGGTTTGCAACATGAAGCCTATTTCCTCACATTCTATAATTAACGTAAGTGCTTACTTAAACATAAGAGTGATACTGGTTGAACAGTTGTAACAGAGTATTATTTTACAAAGTGTATCAGCCATAGCTGATCTTGAACGCTAAAGCATAATCATGTAGTAGTTAGAAAAACGGGCAATGTCACTGCTACGTTCAACAGCATATTTTCCGTCACAGGGTCTATTCAGTGGTATTAAACTATAGTTACCCATATAAGTTTCCAATTATTTTATTAATTTTAATTATGATACCAAGGGAATTTTTTTTCAAATAGGTAACACTACGTTTTTGAAAATCTATGTAGTGATTTTCTTCTGTCCCCGCCTGCACATTAGCTTCTCACTTCATGTCAATCTACATGTTTAACTTGCAGTTAAAAGAAAAAGTAGGGCGCTATATTTGGTTTACTTATTTTAATAAATTTTGTGTTCTTAAGATTAATTCTTGTGAATGTAACTTTGTCGGCGTATAGAAAATTGTTTATTTATGTTTCAGAGACTTTTTATTAGCTTCTGTCTTCTTGTACTGCTATCACTTCTGTAGTCAATTTCAGAAGTTAATAAAAAATTAATTATTTTTTGTTCCACACGTTAAACAAATTAAGTTATTCAATTGATAATACTGTTTTTCAACCACCCGAATGATAAAATATGCGTTGTCAAAAGAAATTTCAATAACTCCGAAATTGGTAACTCCACCTGGAAAATCCCGTCACCCGGTAGGTATTACTTTCGTTGTAGATTGCACGTAGGCACAATGAATATTTATTATTAATAACTGAGACCCGTTATTCTATGTCTCAACAAGGAGACGTTGTTAACCACCATTTCTGGCTACAAAACGATTAGAGTAGTTGCGTATTGTTTTTGCAAGAGATACGAGGAAGTTCTTTGTCAGGAACCGGCACCACAATTACCTAAAACAGAGTTGGCAAAGCACTTGAGGTTAACCAACTCCGAAGGCGGCCAGCCGTGATAGATCTCACGATCTTCTTAACGCTCAGCTTCATCTATTATGTTTATATTCTTCATTTTCGTGTCAAAATATGTTTCAGATGTATAACTGTAAAATGTTTCATTATGGGATATTTACAATTTACTAGTTGTTTAATACTTTTGTATAAAATTTTCAGTGTGCAATTCCCTTATTGCAAAAAGGCAGGAACTTATTGATAAAATGTAAATGTGTTCCTGAAATTTTACAAAAATTTGATAACGCACAATTAAAATTGCCCACACAAATATTTAACCGCTCGGTAAACTTAAATTGTCTATAATAGATCATTATTATGAATCTGAAATTATAATGCGAAAACAAAGAATTATGCAAAAAGGGTGAAGAAGAGTCTTAAAGGGAATCACGGCTGTCTTCCTCGTGACCCACACGAACGATATATGTAAATGTAACAAAACACGTTTAGAGTCACTCGGAAATCTGTTAAATAAAATGTTATCGTATCGTCCACGGCCGTAGAAAACTGGTCCGGACTCATGCCTATCTAACAATGTCAGCGAGTTGACGCCCTCATTGACGCATTTAGTTCATGAAGTGGCAGCAAAAGCGCTGTACCAAACTAGTGCTGTTAGCATTGCTGGTATAGGGATAACACCATACAGATATGAACGTCATTTTTCCCGTTTTCAGAAACAATTGTATTTCCCTACCCTATGCTTGCCATGTCAAACACCACTACTTCGGCGGCAGTGCTCTGTGGCTGTGTTCATGAACTTAATGGGTCAACAAGTGCGTCAGATTTTCAGGCTAGTGTCCAGACCGGTATTCCACGGCCGTGGTGACGTCGCAATTAAAATGACAATCCCGATCACGGTTGGCAAACTGGCAAAATTTGTAACGCTACTTTGCGTGGGGAAAAACGAGGAACCGTGATCAGGATGTCAGTTACTGCGCATGCGTGTATGGACTGCCATGGTAACTGCGAACAAACGTTTCCGTCCATTGCCTGTTTATAGAGACCCAAAAATTTCGCGAATTAAATTGACCAAAAATAGACTTAAAACTCGTGTAAACTTGAATTTATTTTCCAATATAACCGCAGCTTGTAAGCCCCACCCTAGACGAAATTCAGCCAATAACAAATACGCAATAAAAATAAGGACCGAATCCCGTGCTACCAGGTCCAGTGCATAATTGGAGCAACAAGCAATGTGCAACTAACTGATATTCGAGTGCAAAAGAGGATTGTGGAGTCTATCTTGTGCGACTTGAATCCGCGAAATTTCCGGGCCTCTACCTATCTAACATAGAGCACCTAACCGACAGGATAACCCTATCTAAGGTTTATTCTACTCAGGTTGGGAACCAAACGAGATTTGTTATAGGAGACTTTGGCATAAGGAAAATTTGATCCGCAATGTGCGCTGGTGTTCCGAAGTAGTGGCTTTTAAGCCGACGGTAATTGGAGAAATTTGATTTAAATGTGCGCAAAAATGCGTGTTTGGTTCGAATTGTGATATATACTTGCCCCAGTCAAAACGGTAAAAATTGACTTTATTTTTTACTATTATTCACGCCCTCCAATGGTGCTTATAAGAGCAAACATTAAAAATACAACTGTTTTCGACACTGGACCTTCATAAGTAAGCTTATTTCATTGGAAAAACATTACGAGTTTAAGTGCAATATAAATATATACTTCATCAAAAGCAACTTTGTACTTTAATTCTTTCTCTTTGTGAAACTACACAAGTAGGCCCTAAAAATAATATTTTTAACCATTTAATCAATTAATTTTTTTATTCTGTTGGCATATTTAAAAAAAAATAATTGTGTAAGTCAACTTTTTGCTAAAGTCAGTAAACGACATAATATTAAACAACGTGTCATCATATCACATTTCGCCTCTCGTACGATGAACGCAGTTTATTCTTTACGTAGGTTCTAACAGAATACAAACATGGGGATTTAACAACGATAAATTTATTTTATGTAATTATTGCAAGTGTCCCACTTTCTTACATACAACACGGAANCATGGGGATTTAACAACGATAAATTTATTTTATGTAATTATTGCAAGTGTCCCACTTTCTTACATACAACACGGAAAAATCCTGTACACGTGCGATACCAGGGCCACCTGGCGGCGGAAAATTTAAGTTCCCAAACTAAAATCATTGATCTTNAAATCCTGTACACGTGCGATACCAGGGCCACCTGGCGGCGGAAAATTTAAGTTCCCAAACTAAAATCATTGATCTTCCCAACCTGAGTAAAATAAGCATTATCCAGATTAATCAAATGAATTAGGGAAAAACGTGTAGTAAGTGTTTTTGCAGTTCAAACTAACCGTAAGTTAAAGTGGGCGAATTAGAAGGTCGTTTTCCACACGCCCATGCGCGGTAGCCAAAGTCAAGTTTGTTCGCAGGCGCTCATCTGTTGACGGCCTCAGTTAGCGATCCGGAGATATGACAATGTTCAACTGACCGTGTACTTGTCAGTACTATAGACTAAAGATAGGGTAGACCGGTTACAGTCGTCTACGCATATACCCAGTACCGGGCTACCTCACGCCAATAAAACTGTCCAAATAACATGGTGAACAGTGATAAACATCTTTGTTTGTATCTTAATTTTCAAAATATATTTCGTTTTATATAAATAAAATCTAACTACACTAAAAAAATTGTGTAGAGTATGTAGGCGAACATCCTAAAGCACTTGTTTACATAAGTACTGTTATAAACTTAAATGCCACCCACGTTAATTATAACAGTGGTATTGGCAGAAAAGCAGTCCAATGTTGTGATGCGGAGTGGATATGCGCATCTTGGGTGCGCACTCTATCTCAAGTTTCTCCTCTACGGTCAATAGGAGGCAGTAGGGATTTGGGCGGCTCTTAAAATCGAGGTCTTGAGAGCCGTTAAGGGTAAAGCGAGGTGAGTTTGGAGCAGCGTTGGAACGCAAGGGTGGGGGAGATGGGAAATCCCTGATTAAAAACCCACCGACCAGCGGCAACGTCCGGCACGATTCCCACGTGCGAAAAACCAGAAGCGAGTCCAGCTGGGAATTTAACCTGGTTCGTCTTGGTGGGATACGACTGCTCTAGCTGTTGCTCCACTGCGACCCCTGCCGGGGACCGGACCCTAAGCCATTGACTCACTATTCAGGCGTACTGATTATTTAGCACACGACTTCTGCGAGACAGCGGGTTTTAAGTTTATCGAAGTCGATAATGAATAAACGATTCCAATAGAGACAATATTGTTTGANTCTGCGAGACAGCGGGTTTTAAGTTTATCGAAGTCGATAATGAATAAACGATTCCAATAGAGACAATATTGTTTGAGAAACAGGTGTGATGATCACACAATTATTTTGGTCATCCGATTAGAAATTTAAATTAATTTAAGAAATATTTTATACATCTTGATTTTTGTGCGTGACATACTGTGCCTGTGGTCGCCCAAAACGGTCATTTCGTATAGTGATATTCCAAGTTTGAATTCTGAACCAGCCATGGATGTGCATGCCTGATGAGATGAACGTGTAAGTAAGTTTAACCTGATCCCTGATTACACTCGAAAAGGCATGAACAGGTGTTATTAAATCGATTCATATTTAAAAATATTTTGTGCTTAATTTTTTAAATTTTAGTTTTCTAGTACAGAGAAAAAGGTTATATTTTACACTACAGTATAAATTGATGTTTCGATTTATTCTGAAGTGAAACATATACGAAGCGAACAGAGAGTCTAAAGCAAATTGTAATACATTTCACATGACACGGGTTGAATTACAACACAAATCACCCAGAAATAAAAGAGAAACATAAACCTTAACTATAAAAACTCGAGATTTCCCTCTCCCACTTATAATTCCCTATGTGTCCATCGAAATAGCCGTGAACGAATGTTTTAAGGTCAATTGTTAAGTAAGTTCTAGCATTGCTATTTTTTGCTATAAAACTTAGCATCTGGAACTTAATTTTTAGTATNGGTCAATTGTTAAGTAAGTTCTAGCATTGCTATTTTTTGCTATAAAACTTAGCATCTGGAACTTAATTTTTAGTATGTTTAACCCGCTCTAAGCATCTTTGTGCGGTTTTTTCAAATGCCAAAATTCCACCATTTTCCATCCATGTTTTCTTAAGCGACTACGTCTTTCGGAATCAGCGCACGTATGGCTGGATGTGCAGCGGAGGCTCGCTGCATATGGAGCGCGTGTTAGGGTAGTAAAGCGTGATTTTTAAGTGGACGCATGCGTACATGACCCTTACAGCCGTAACCTTCCCCCTTTTCCCCCACCTCTGGAAAATTCCTTCCCAGACCAAATTCCAAAAGGAATTCCCTCAGGATGTCGGGCACCAGTGCTTCAGAGTTATGCGACTTGGGCGAAGTTTCCATCGCAAATATTACGGCCTGCGCGGAACTTAAACTCGATTCGTGATCGCCGAAGAAGGCATGCAAACNCTGCGAGACAGCGGGTTTTAAGTTTATCGAAGTCGATAATGAATAAACGATTCCAATAGAGACAATATTGTTTGACAAACAGGTGTGATGATCATACAATTATTTTGGTCATCCGATTATAAATTAAAATTAATTTAAGAAATATTTGATACATCTCGATTTTTGTGCGTGACATACTGTGCCTGTGGTCACCCAAAACAGTCATTTCGTATAGTGATATTCCAAGTTTGAATTCTGAACCAGCCATGGATGTGCGTGCCTAATGAGATGAAAGTGTAAGTAAGTTTAACCTGATCCCTGATTACACTCGGAAAGGCATGAACAGGTGTTATTAAAACGATTCATATTTTAAAATATTTTGTGCTTAATTTTTTAAATTGTAGTTTTCTAGTACTGAGAAAAAGGTTATATTTTACACTACAGTATAATTTGATGTTTCGATTTATTCTGAAGTGAAACATATACGAAGCGAACATAGAGTCTAAAGCAAATTGTAATACATTTCACATGACACGGGTTGAATTACAACACAAATCACCCAGAAATAAAAGAGAAACATAAACCTTAATTAAACAAACTCGAGATTTCCCTCTCCCACTTATAATTCCCTATGTGTCCATCGAAATAGCCGTGAACGAATGTTTTAAGGTCAATTGTTAAGTAAGTTCTAGCATTGCTATTTTTTGCTATAAAACTTAGCATCTGGAACTTAATTTTTAGTATGTTTAACCCGCTCTAAGCATCTTTGTGCGGTTTTTTCAAATGCCAAAATTCCACCATTTTCCATCCATGTTTTCTTAAGCGACTACGTCTTTCGGAATCAGCGCACGTATGGCTGGATGTGCAGCGGAGGCTCGCTGCATATGGAGCGCGTGTTAGGGTAGTAAAGCGTGATTTTTAAGTGGACGCATGCGTACATGACCCTTACAGCCGTAACCTTCCCCCTTTTCCCCCACCTCTGGAAAATTCCTTCCCAGACCAAATTCCAAAAGGAATTCCCTCAGGATGTCGGGCACCAGTGCTTCAGAGTTATGCGACTTGGGCGAAGTTTCCATCGCAAATATTACGGCCTGCGCGGAACTTAAACTCGATTCGTGATCGCCGAAGAAGGCATGCAAAATTCATGCAGCACGCCACCCAGTAACCGTTGGAAACTTTGTCCTGATTCATGCGACTGAGGAATTCCACGAGATAAACGCGAATCTCTTTGCGGCAAGAATTTTTGCTCGTCTGAGTATACAGGTGGTTTCAGAAATATTCATCCGATTTCAAAAGACCGTGTTTTTAAAACTACGGAATCGAGAACCGTGTGGTAAAGAGTGGAACGTATGTCTGAGAAATAAAGTTTTGCTTACAATCNTTTAAAACTACGGAATCGAGAACCGTGTGGTAAAGAGTGGAACGTATGTCTGAGAAATAAAGTTTTGCTTACAATCATCACGCATGCTCAATATTTCCCCCAGAAGATGCACGGCATACATCTACGCGATAGTCAACCTCGTCCCACACATTAGCGAGAATGTCTGGTGTCACTGTAGCCACTGCTGTTGCGCGGTTTCGAAAGTTCGTACATTTTGTAGGAAGGGCCGGCACATTAACTGAACACTAAGCGTGGAATAAAAGTTTCATCATTCATTTCCTTTTAGAGAATGGATGGACAAAATGCTGCATGTTGTTGTTTTGTCACCTAGGCGTTGGGCGTATAT
Source organism: Clitarchus hookeri (assembly GCA_002778355.1). NCBI lineage: Eukaryota > Metazoa > Arthropoda > Insecta > Phasmatodea > Phasmatidae > Clitarchus > Clitarchus hookeri. The sequence continues at coordinate 75,143 of NQII01005949.1, forward strand.
GAGTCCAATCCTCCGTCGTAAAACATGGCAAGCAGTCATATGGGAGAAGGCCAAGCTCTCGGCTGGTACGACGGATATATTTTTTGTGGACGTCTTACGAAACTACTCCTAATACGCTCAACGTCTCCTTCAGAAACACGGGGGCGAACTGTTTNATTTTTTGTGGACGTCTTACGAAACTACTCCTAATACGCTCAACGTCTCCTTCAGAAACACGGGGGCGAACTGTTTGATTTCCCCTGGCATGCACAAGCAATCTGTTCGTCGAAGCTGCTCGTGGCGACGTCGAATGTTCTGAGCAGTACGGAGCGCAGTGCCGTGTTCGCCGAAATTCTAGCTACTAAGTTGTCACAGACATGCAATTGTCGAAGTGGAGAACGCGAAAGACCTTCCTGTCATCCAGACTCGTACAGAATGGAGCTCGCCTGCTGGCTGCTCGCCGTCTGCGCACCAGGGTGCCATCTAGCGGCAACCAAGTGAAACATTTCAATACTCTCTTAGCAGTAGATGGGCATGCTCGCTGAAGTGTGGGACCGCGGCATGACTCGACTGATCACCTAGTGAACGAGAGCTCTTTGAGCACTCGTGNATTTTTTGTGGACGTCTTACGAAACTACTCCTAATACGCTCAACGTCTCCTTCAGAAACACGGGGGCGAACTGTTCGATTTCCCCTGGCATGCACAAGCAATCTGTTCGTCGAAGCTGCTCGTGGCGACGTCGAATGTTCTGAGCAGTACGGAGCGCAGTGCCGTGTTCGCCGAAATTCTAGCTACTAAGTTGTCACAGACATGCAATTGTTGAAGTGGAGAACGCGAAAGACCTTCCTGTCACCCAGACTCGTACAGAATGGAGCTCGCCTGCTGGCTGCTCGCCGTCTGCGCACCAGGGTGCCATCTAGCGGCAGCCAAGTGAATCATTTCAATACTCTCTTAGCAGTAGATGGACATGCTCGCTGAAGTGTGGGACCGCGGCATGACTCGACTGATCACCTAGTGAACGAGAGCTCTTTGAGCACTCGTGATACTTGCAAGCAAAACTTTGTCAGACATGTATTTCGCTCTTTACCGCATGTTTTTCCGTTCCTTATATTGAAATATATTGCATTTTGAAATCGTACAAATCTTTTTTAAACATGCTGTATATACTGCCATAATATAAGAAGCTAAAGGAAATATACTACAGAGGTAGTAGTTCAAGAATTCTCATTTATCAACTCAGTAAATACTCGGTTTGTTTGCAGTTGCTGACTTTAAATATAACTCACTTACGTTTTTTAACAACTTAAATATTATTTTATCATGTTTAACACTTTTTATCAGCATGGCAAGAATTTGTCCTCTACGCATTAGAGTTGGGAGTATTGACATTGTCGAGGTTCGCTGGAAAATCAACAGCAATTTCACTCCTAAAACTGTTAGAAAGGGCCATTAATTGCAAACTCACCGGATATTCACTTAAGCGTTATTACAAAGATAAAAGAAAAGAATAATTACATTAAATAATTAAAGCTTATATTGACGTCTTAGCTATGGCGGACAGCGTTCCTTTAAAAGAACAATTAAACAACATTGTAATAGCAATTTACTTTTATATTAATTTTCTTGAGTATCCTAAATATCACTTTCGCAAACTAATTAGTTAAGTCGTTATTGCTGTTTTGTTGTTTTTTTATTTCCCGTCGAAATAAAAACGAAGTAGCATATTAAACAAGTTTTTGTTGCACGCTCAATTGAAGGACACGGAATAGTTGAAGTTTCAGAATAGCCCATTTCCCTTCCAGTTATAAGACTTCTAAGAGTGTATCCCAGAGTAAGCATATCAGAGGTATTCAAATTCAAATCGTATTATAATAAAGCGTCAGTTTTGACGACGATTTTGTCATTACTTCTAAATCTTGCTTAGTGCACGTGCTGTGTCAAAGTAAAACTTGTCTCTTCCAGGCAAGTCATATGCGTCAAAGATGCCATTGTCGCGAAGTGTTCACGCAAATACTCCCGACAAAATAAACTCAATATACTTCGTTTATGCTAGGGCACACACTGCGCGGACGTTTGCTCACATTTGGAGGTCAGAGGAGCGTTGGATAATATATGGAATGACGTGCTTCCTGGCTCCACAGTAGGAGCACGATTTCTTCCCTTTCACCTCGCTAGCGTCATTCTGGGAGAACTATTCTGGCAGGTGAAGGAAAGGTCTTTTATACTTGCCTTCCTCCTTCTGCACTCGACTCAGCGCCTCCTTTGAGATTTAGCAGCGCTTAACTAGTAGGGCGTTCCAAGAGATTTATTTCAATCTGATAGTACGTAGGATTAATTTCGGTCAATTGTGCAAGGGACATAATTTAGTATTAAAACGTTTATTTCAATTATTTTTTATTGTTGGCTTAGTCTAGAACATCCTATATATGTGGAGCAGTATATTTGTTAAGTATAATTCCCGTCCAGAAACGTTTCTGTTTTGAAGTTATGTTGGATATCAAAATACTGTCTACATTATATAAATAATATATAAGTATAGAATTATAGCATTTATAATGATTGAATGAAGAGATATGGGCGGCTCTTAACAGCGAGGTCTTGAGAGCCTATGAGGGTGACTGAGGTAAGTATGGAGCAACGCCTGAATGAAAGTGCGGGGTAAACAGCAGCTCCCTAAGAAAATACGCCGACCAGCGGCATTGTCCGGCACGATTCCCGCCTGCAAAAATTCGGGAGTGACCCGGCCGGGGATTGAACCCGGTTCACCTTGGTGGGAGGCGCTAAAACAAAATGTTAAATAAGGATGGAATAATATTAGATAAATATGCTCGGTTCTCAGATATATCAAGTACCAAAATAGCGTTCAGTTTTAAGGTGTACCTACAGATAGGCAATGTACGCTGTATAAAGAAACGGTAAACTCTTNTACCAAAATAGCGTTCAGTTTTAAGGTGTACCTACAGATAGGCAATGTACGCTGTATAAAGAAACGGTAAACTCTGCTTGAAGCACGCGGAAAGGCGTTAAAATGTTCAGGGAATATTACGAATTTCAATAATATTAGGAATGCGAGTAAAGTACATACTGCAGCAGCACATATATTGGGTNTTCAGGGAATATTACGAATTTCAATAATATTAGGAATGCGAGTAAAGTACATACTGCAGCAGCACATATATTGGGTGTACGTTGTAAAATATATCCTTTTTCTGTACAAACCTACATGTGAGCGTTATTTTTAAATGCACAATTTAGTGTACAGTCCGCTCACTTACTCATTACCACTGTATGCCAAATAGTACTATGACGTGCAGGGACAAAGATATATTGAGCGGCCTGTATGTTGAAAAGTGGAAACACCAGTTTAGAATTCGGCCTCAGATACGGATTGTAGTTCTTTAAAGCTGTGGTTTGCATTTCGTGACCATGCTTTGTTGTAAACTGCATTAGATTAAGCTGATAGAACTTTAGCATTATCCTCAGAGAAATAATGAACGGGGAAGCCCTAATCGTCTTTGAAGTATCAGAGGGAATACGCAAGTTATTCCAAGTATTTAGCTATTCTCTGCAGACATTGCCAATAAATTCTTAAAATAAGTCAAAATTAACCGTTTAAAAATTTCTGATTGTACATTTCTAAATAAACATCCTCAAAAATTACGTTTCCATTCAAAATGCTCTTAAGGGATGGTAACCAATTTTTTTTTTTATTCTCTCTGACAATCGCGAATCAAGGAAACATCCACGCCTATCTCTTGTCATTCGAAAAAGAAACTGTAATTATTTGGTGACAACATTGTTGTATGGTTTAATAAGATTTAATGTGATTTCTTGACCATAAATTTCTCTTGAATTACTGCTCTGAATTAATCTTCATTTTGCTGCGGCTAGTTACTACAGCAATCTGAGGACACGTGGGGAACAGTAAGCATTAACTTTTATGTTATCATTAACGTTTGTACATTTTAGCTGAGCCAGAGACAGAAATTAAAACAAAAAATGCTACTCAATTATGTAATTTACAATTAATGACCATCTTGCTTGAATTGAATAACATGAAACTAAAATTATAATGGTTTCTATTCATCTCATATATTTATGTTAACGAGTAAAAAACAAAAAACTTTGTTGATAAAAGTTATGTAGNTCTGAATTAATCTTCATTTTGCTGCGGCTAGTTACTACAGCAATCTGAGGACACGTGGGGAACAGTAAGCATTAACGTTTATGTTATCATTAACGTTTGTACATTTTAGCTGAGCCAGAGACTGAAATTAAAACAAAAAATGCTACTCAATTATGTAATTTACAATTAATGACCATCTTGCTTGAATTGAATAACATGAAACTAAAATTATAATGGTTTCTATTTATCTCATATATTTATGTTAACGAGTAAAAAACAAAAAACTTTGTTGATAAAAGTTATGTAGGTGCCTTTTTTCGTAGAACATGCTACGCTCCCAGCGAGGGTGCAGCCTAGCCTTGGCCGGCTCACAATCTGTTTCCCTATCGCGGACACACAAATTAACTGAACTTTTCGGATTTTATTGTATTCTTTATCAAAGCTTTTAAAAATAAATCCAACATGTACGAAATATCTCAATTATTGAACAATACACATTACATTTAAACGTCATAGCCAATCAAATGATGGCAAAAGAATGTGGACTAACAGTACCGCCACTTGTCTATCGTACATCGAATATTTTCATTCTATGTAACATAGTTTGTGATTCCATTAAAACTGTCTTAATGAGATGACAGCTTTAGAATGCGCTGTACATCAGTGTCGCGATAAATGATTTTAGTCGTAATTTGTAGATACCACTCTAATATAAGTCAATTTTAGTCTATGAAGCGCTTGGATTTCAGGAATCCACTTATCGTTTTACCTGGCCAGTGATCAAATTTCGCTGATTTATGAACAAATGGCACCAATCTAGATCATGGATACAACCTTTGCAAAGTACAATACTACATATGAACTACAGAAAATGAGGTACAAACTTAAAATACTCGTCCGTTGTAAGACGTTACCATTAACGAAGCTAAGAAATATGTAAAGCACGGAATATGGTTGATAACAAAATATGGTTTAAAGCGAAGACGTTTATATAGTTTTGAGTTGATTATACTTGAAAGATATTTCGTTCTATCAACCCAAACAAAAGTTCGAGATTGCAAAATAGTTTAATTTTAAACTACAATCGGTGACACGGAATTCTTACTCTATGATTTACCATTAACATCACGAGAAAAATTAGCTTTTTTTTTAAAAAAATTCTTGTATGTGTCAACGTTTGAGACAACACATTCGGTTTGTTCATGAGTGAAAAAAAAATTATTTCCTGGTTACTCGCAGGCTATATAAATATTAGCTCCGATTGGATACAGCACAAGAATAAGTCGTTGAAATGAAAACTAGGTTTATTCTTACAACCTTGGGGCTTACGGACGTATACGACTCGGTATCGTCCGCATAATCTGACCACATAATCAATTCTTAGCTTTGGAATTCCAGCATTCCCTGCCGCCTCAACCAAATACATTAAGAAATGAGGACTTATCAGGTAAAGGCTACTGATCGTAAGTTGAGCACTTTTGAAATATTCTTTTCAAAAATGTCACTGCCCCCATTCCAATATATTTTAATGGCCACACTTACTGTCATGCACCCAATAAAATTGGTAACGACGGAGGGAAAGTAGTTCCATGTCTTAACGTTGAATAAAAAGTGTTTAATAAAAAATTGTGAATACTGTAATTATTTCTTATTATTTCCTTTTTTTAATGTACACAAGTGTAAGAAATTATAAATTGGAAAATAGCTTAACATTTCAAACAATTTCTATGTGAGCAGACCCGAGACAATGCAAATATTTCCCATGGTGGAAGAACACACGATGTGCATGCAAGAAGATCTCGTGCAGGGCTCTCAAAAGTGCTCAGTTTACCGTCAACAGCCTACACCTCTCCTGCATATTCAGTGGGATCTTCCACTGTAAAAAATAGTACCGCACATTTCACGCTTAATATACAGAGTGTCGCGTAATTCGCAGATACGGACAGCACCACACGAATCTCTGATCAAAACTTAAGTACAAAATACTCTTTGGTAAAAAGGCGAGATATCCTTAGTTTGAGGAAAACGACATGTGCGGTCCGAAAACGATTGTAGCAAACATGTGGCATTCGAATTAGATAAAGGTAAGGTGAGGTGGTAATGCTGCAACTAATATGCCGGTCGTAAGACATACGGTGAGGGAATGAGCTGAGTTCAGTAGAACCAAAGAGGGCATGGAGTTCACATACAGTGAGTACTGGGACATGGCGAGGTCTTTGAGTGCATCCGGCGGCCAAGGTCCATGCATGCTGCGTGCATCCAACGTGCTGTTATGTTTCTGTGTTTTGTACTTGTGTCTAGGAACTATGGAAGGTTTAATACTATTATGAGGGAAGAACTGATGTTAATTATGAAGACAGAACAGATATTTAATACACTTTTTAGGAGTTACAGTAATTATAAACTATTGGTGAGGGGGGGTCCTAATCGATTACAAGATACGACTAACCAGAATGATACCATCGCCGTAGGCTGAGTGGCGAGTCGGAAAGCGACGAGCGGCACGCCAAGCTGCATCTTGATGGCTTCAACTCGGCGTGGGTCCACAGACAGACAGACAGTCTGACAGACAGACAGCGTACAAAGTGTTGCCGTGTTATATAGTTTCTGGTGGCGTAATTGTCCCAAATACCGTGCCGTCAGGAGACGAGCTCCGCTGTCGCTTCGCTGACGTGGTTTATAAACTATTATTGCTTTAACGTGTTTGGGATTCTTCGCCTGGTCTGGATACCAACGCGTCGCTGCTGTTCGCTAACCTTGTCCGCCTTTACTGAATCATAACAGTGCGGGAAAGTGCATTGCTATGGGCATAGCAACCTCTGAGCACCTGTTACGACGTTTCGTATGCTGATGCTGTATCCTGTGATTAACTTGAAATAAAGCAATTTTATTTACTTTATTGTCGTTTGTCTGGTGAACTGAGGGAGTTGCGCTTTTTTTTTACCAAATAATTTTTTCTACCTAGTTTTGATCGCAGATGCGTGTGGTACGGTCAGTAACCGTGAATTACCTGATATTCTGTATTTAAAATCGTGAGGTGGACAAACTGAGTTATTTTTCTATATAAGGTGCGAAATTCGTTCCTCGTAGAAAGGTTAAGCACGGGAGGTTGCGTGACCGGAGGGAGCAGGCGCGTGTCCTCCAGTGCCGAGCACCGCACGCGCGCGGCGTGACCGTCGCAGCGAGCGGCACGGAATAATGCTGCTAAAATAAACCGCGAACTTAGTGTCGACGGAATTGCACGACTGTAAGTACGGCGCGTCCGCACGCGAGAACCCTTACACTGCGGGTCTCTACTATCAACGACGTGGACGTCCTGGAGGAAAACCGGAGTTCCTCGAGGCTCGCGGCGAGCGAGGCTGCGCTCACAGTCGTCTGTCCGGTCGTCACCTGATCTTCAATCAATTGCTGGGCAACTTTCTTTCCCCGATCCTTCCCTTGTCGAATATTTACCAAACTTTGAGGGCCCTGCCAACCGGCTGTCAGCTGCAGAATTTTATCATGGAATCCCATGTTAAGGAAATTTCGCCTCAGTGTGTAAATTTAAAATAATAGGCATTTCAATGTGTGTGTATTCTTAGCAAATTTTTTAGGAGAAGATCTCCACTTACTTATATTTTCGTTATAGATAGGCAGTATGCACCTTTTGTTAAACCGAAATTCTAGAAAATCCTTGCAAACAGGCTATACGTGTTATGGAAACATATCCGCTATAAGAAACTTATCCTAAAAAATTGGTGAAGAATACATTTGGTTTGAAACGCCTGTAGTTGAAATTAACGCACTGTGGCGAAATTTCGTTTACGCGGGATTTCCTATTTAAATTTTGCAGCTGCCAGCTGGGAGGCAGTGACCTAAATTCTCTGCTTCACCGGTTTTGCAGAAGTTGTTAGTTTCCGTGGCATAATTTCATTTTCAGAGGTATTATTGAGAAGGTTTGATTATAGAAAATTAACAATTTACTAGTGATTTAATACTTGTGCACCTTATTTGCACTGTGTTTTATTTCCTGCTTGCTAAAAGGCAGAAACTTAATGATAAAATAATATACATATTCTCGACTTTTTACAACTAGCAGATAACACACAATTAAAATTAGGTACAACATTATTAAACAACTTGTAAAATGTAAATTTATAATAATATGAAATTGTCAGTAATAACTATGGATCTGAAATTATGACGCGTAAACGAAGAATTTCTACAAAAGGGGTGAAGTCGATCCTTAACTTTCGAATGTAGCCACTGCCTTCTGACGACATTACTTAGACGTGAATACGCATTTTGAAATAAAATTCAAGTCGGTAGAACTGTGTTTACTTATCTTTGGTATTTAATTTAGGAATTCAAAATGTAAAAAAAAATTGGTGTAAATTATTATTTCGTAAAGAACGTATTTCCTCAAAATATTTCCCTCTTGGATATGCATTTCCAGCCAAAATATATCCTCAAACAAAAGAAAGCTCTTGATGTTATGTTGTCGCACTGATATTTTGCCGTACAGAAGGATTGGCGGACGACAGATTGTCGTGAATCGTTCTCACCAAGGCGAACCGGGTTCAATCCATGGCCGGTTCACTTCGGATATTCGCAAGCGGGAATCGTGCCGCACGATGCCGCTGGTCGGCGAATTTTCTCTGGGATCTCCCGTTTCCACCGTTCTTTCATTCCGGTGGTGCTCCATGCTCATCTCACTTTACCCTCATTGGCTCTTAAGACCTCGATGTTAAGAGCCAGCCAAATCTCTTCACTCACAAACTCACTCACTCGTGAATCGCTTTCAACTGAAGGACGGAAATGACAGACGGATGACTGCTGGCTGGTCGGATGCAATGTACTATTGTGAATCCACCTTAAGTGGGCAGAAAGGGAAAATTAGGAGGCAAATGGGGCTGAAAGATTGTCGGCGAGACGAAGCGAGCGTTTCTCGAGCAAATTGAAGCAGTTCCTTGAACCACTCGGGCCCCGAAGGCGGGAGGAACATGCTGTTAATTTGCGTTGATGTGTCGATGGCGTGAAAGCCCGAGATTTCGATTTAGCGTTCTCGTAGCTAAGAAAACGAGGAGGCAGCGAGGATATTTGATGGAGCAGACGTGGTTGAAGGTATTTAAGGGTTGGAGGAGGGGTGGGAGAAGGCGATGGTAAAGCTACGCTCGGCATTCTCATTTCACCTCCAGGGGGGTGAGGTGAACGCTCTCAATAGGCACTTCAGTTTCAGGGAAAGTCTGCTCTCCAAAAAGGGCTTAATACCGAGCCTCCGGCGAAACAGGGAAATTTTCACACGATGCGGGAGTGGTTGATTGACCTTCAGATAGCAACTTATTTCCATGGCGTTTGGTAAATATCTTTAAAAACACAAACTTCGATCACGTTTAACATATAAACAAAAAAAAAAGAAGTATTTGTGAATATTTACAATCTTTTTTTCAAAACAAATTGAATTAACGTGATAAATTACAAATATGTTTGTTGTTTTCGTCCTTGAAAGCCCATCGTGAAAAAGAGGAGTGTCTGCTAGGTGACTAAAATATACGTAGCAAACCCCCTGTTCAAAAGTGAAACTTGCAGCTATTGAAAATTCTGAAGAATTGATGAGACTTGAAATGAATTCCATGTATCCGCGAAAAAATTGCAGGCGGGGTAGGAACGTGAGCTAAATTTGGTACCATTAATAACTGAGCAGAAGTTTGCTCTGTATTTCCTTTCTCTACTGTGTTTTTCAACTAACGGAGAGATATAACTAAAAAATAATAATAATAAAGTATCCTCACATCGTTTACGTGACTCAATTGATTAGTTTTAATAATACACATAATTTACGGCTACCTCAAATATAAATTTATTGAGTAGAAGAATCCAATTAAGAATTCACCTAATAAGTTAAGAGCTAGAACACTTTTTTTAGTTTGTTTCCAAAACACCTACCTGAAAACTTGCATAAACATCTTCGTACATATAATTCACAAAAATTGTTTTTGATGTTTGCGAAATTTTTGGTGAAATTAGTGATAACAGGAAAACACCATATCAGCTGATAGTTTCCATAGTAGTTGAGAACGCTCTTGAACATCTGGTCATTCACCATGCACCAGATAAACTTTCTTAAAAACATAATATTCCCAATTATGTCTGCGTGAAGATTTTTTTTTTAAGTGGTTTACATAAAGAACTTGCCAGAAAATTATAAGTGCAGTAATAAATAAGTGCTTTACTTGACGGTACCAGAGCCCGTCGATTCATTAATTTCTCACAAAGAACATTCGAATTCCGCGCTCATTCTCTACAGAAAATATGGCGCTACGGCAATGGTTTATTTGTGTTATAACGTATCTCAGTAAGAAAACATGCAGCATATACATCTTTCATCAAACTCCAAACCCGTATGTTTTGCAAAATCCAAAAATTTAACTTTAAGTATAGCAGAACAAATTTTAACTCTTACTAGTGTCAAGGGGCAGAGAAAACAACCTAGAAGATGTGTGGTGTGTGACAGATTACAAAGGATAATCCCGATTTCAACTTTGCTGTTTTTACTAATTTATAGTATATATCTATCCCTATATATCTTCATATAGAGTTATATCTATATATATATATATATAGCTATATATATACATCTATATTTATCTACACTAGCGAACCGGTCTGGCTTCGCCCGGGTACAATTGAGTTTTACAGTGATACACTAATAAATAAATTGGGAAAAGACAATTTGTTCATGTGAAAACTAAATTATAAAATTTTACTATGTTGGCCTAGGTTTTTAACTGATTGCAGCAACCCAAAAGGAAGGACATATTTTTTACCCGATAGCCAAGAAGTAGGGTATTGTTTTTGGAATGTATCTGTGCAACTATCACGTAGTTACCACATTTCCGCTTTCTAGCGTCGATGATGAAATTCACGTTTTGATTTTCATACAAGTTGTAGCTTTAGAAATAAGTGTATCTAGGTATTACTTAATGCGCTTGGCTAAGCGAACTTAATCGATCACCAAAGTTAAGCAACGTTCTCAGCGGCACACATTTGGATGGGTGACCGTTTAGTGGCATAACATCTGAGCGCTTCCGGGCTTCAGAGGGCATGTTAAATATTCGGTCCCGGTTGTTGTAGATTAATAGCAGTCGTTAAGCCATTTCAGAGGTCCTTGGGCGGCCTGATAAACTCTGACACCAGAGGAAAATAATATTTAACTCACGTTCCCAGCCGTTGCAGAATTAAGTTTCGTTGTTATTCCACAGGAACCGTAAAATTTTCCGGGTTAAAAAGTATCATTTGTCCTATTTCAGGACGTAAAGTACCTACGTACTAAATTTCATCAAAATTCGTTTAGCCGTTATGGAGCTGTGTGGTAACAAACATACACACGCATACTTTCGCATTTATAATATCAGTAGGATCTATAGATATATCTACATATTTATAAATCTACAAATATATCTACATATGTACCAACAAATTCTGATTTCTAAATCCCTTAAAACATTCACTATATTTATAGAACCCGAAAAACAACAATTGTTAAGTATATTTAAGACGTTACATTAAAAAATTACAGTCAAAACATTTACATAACTTTGATTTCCTATAGTTACCCCATGATATNTCGGAGCGAAAGTCTCTGGATCTTTCCTTCAGAATTTCAGGAAACAGTCTTTTATACTCAAAAAATCGCTGATATCCCACATGTTTTCCGGAAACATGTCCAGCTCTCCGCACCAACCTCCCCTCCTGTACCTGATCCGAAACACACAATCTTTCCACTTCTTTCATGCACGGCGGTAGGTCCATTTTGTGAAACATCATACCGAGCTAGCCAGGAGGGGGTGCAGGAACCTGACGAAGAGGAGTGGGGGGGGAGGCGCCGTTGCCAACGTAACAGCGCGCGCATTCAGTACGCCGGGCAGAAAAACAGCGTTGTCGAGCGGCGACCGCGCGGGCCCTCACTTGCCAGTCGACACCGGGCTGGGACAGCGGTGCCCACACACGCCATCACAGTGTTCAAGGTGCTGGCAACGTTGTCAGGTGGGCGTGAACACCAATTACGTGCAATCGTAGTCCGCACACGAGTCGGCACAACTTGTGCCTCCAAAAAAAGACATCGCACATATGCAAGGCCACCAAACTCATGTTATCCCAGCCATAACGTTGTTGTGAAGGCTCCGTTTCACCAACAAAATCGGATTCATTCGTTTTCTTCTGATTTCAGTTTTCTGAAGTAAAATTTGGACAATGTTTTTGTAGAAGTTAATTTATTTGTCTTACTATGAAGTACAGTCATGAAATACGAACTATCAACGTAAAATTTTGTCACAAATAGCATAATACCTATTAACTTTAAAGTATCAATTTCTTCCTGTCTTTTTATAACTACCAAATAACCCGTAACACGAAATATTAAAAACTCGTAACATTTAAATTTGACGTACTCATGAATTTTCAATAATTAATCTACAACTGAAAAATTACACGAATACGAAGAATTTCGCCAGAATAGGCGAAGTGGAACCTCTACTGCAGACATCGTATCACATAATATTTCAGCAGCATTTGATGTTGAATAATACTCTTATACACATTTCAATCGTTTTTCCAGTTCAGCCCTTTGGCGTTATATCTTCCACAGTGGCGGAACGTGCAAATTTACGTATTTTGAAATTGCCCCATGGAAATGCATATCACTTGCAAAATATTGGTTCGCAAAATTTTGGAAACTTCTTTACCTAGAATTTCTCCGTCTTGGTTTGTCAAACATTTCTTCCAAATTTTTTATGTATAAGTTAGCAGGCAAAGCCCATTCACGATTCCTTCCAACTATTTTGAAGCCCTCCCCGTGCAAACAAAGATTAACCAGGTCCACAATATTACACCAAAGGGACAGTGCACCGCATTCGTGCGCACTTACTGTAATAATAGTTTGTAAAAGAACAATTTATTAGTAGGCATTGCCAACACACCTATTTTCTCTCTGCTCTTATTTATAATATTTATAAATGAAATATTATTCTTTGTAGATAGAATACAAGTAGAAGTTTAATTTAACGAAAAATAAGCTGCCTTGATGTTTGAATACGTATAAAACGCTTGTGATCAGTGACATATTCAGGAAACAACCAAAAACCTCATATGTGGGGTGATTTTTCAAAGGTTTGATTCCAAAAAGTGTAAAGACACCGCGAATGAACTATAATAGCGTTTATTTATGACCCACGAGCTTCAAAAGCATGCGAAGTTTCTAGTTCCGTGGCGGACTCGAAGATTCCCTCACTGCAGGTAGTGTGACCTTGCTTCTTCGGGAGGCGATCTTCGCAAAGCCACTGGCTTTTAATTACCGCGTCTCAAGTAGGTCATGGTGTAGAGGGGGAAACCCGGTAAGGAGATGAAAGGGGAGAGAATTCACAGAGACTTTGAGCAGTGCGCTGCTTCCTGGGCATCGAGTGCCTCTACATTGAATTACTGCGTCTAATGGGAGTTGTCGGAAGTTGTCCGGACATCAGGCAAGTTCTTGCCGCACCAATTGATTTTCACTTGTTTCCTATAAGTGGAAATACGACTGGCTTCAGACGTATTTCGTTGACGCTGCACCGTTCTCACAACCAGTCATTAGTTTAATTTTCAACAAAATAAAATAAAAAATGTTATTAAAAATATCTGAAATGATATGGTTATTTCATTGTAAGGGACATTTTTCCATTTCGTATTCGTGTAGATTGATCAGAAATTAATATAATACTTATTTACGTATCTTAAAATACCATCATAAATATTATATTCCTGGTTCAGATATATACGATGAAATAAAACATAATTTTAGCTTGTAGTATCGATTTTATTTGCATTTTATTGATAGAATATGTAGTACATCTTCCTTCACTACGAAACGTTGTTTCATAAACTAATAATAAAATAGGATTAAGGCCTTCGCATTTTAAATGAAGATCAATATTTTTGCGTTGCAATTACACTTGTATTGAGATAAGACTTCAATTAAGCATTAAATATACTGCAACTCCCTACNAATATTTTTGCGTTGCAATTACACTTGTATTGAGATAAGACTTCAATTAAGCATTAAATATACTGCAACTCCCTACGACGTAAGTGCTGACAGCATTTTGTAATGGAACTTTAAATCATAATATTGTAATTAATGCTATGAGCAAAATAGCAGCAAATAAGCTATACGAAATATTTTAGAGCGAGAATATTACCCAACCGTAGTACAGAAAATTAAAGTTTGTGGCGATACCAAAGGACTCTATTTAGAATGCAGTGTAAAAATTCGTCCGTCCGTCGTCCGCCTGTCCGTTCTACGCCCGTCTGTCTCCCAGCCGAGCTATTTACAGTGCGTCCGTCGTCAGTTNCGTCCGTCGTCCGCCTGTCCGTTCTACGCCCGTCTGTCTCCCAGCCGAGCTATTTACAGTGCGTCCGTCGTCAGTCCATTGCTGCAAACTTAACAAAACATATTTGTTAAGAAATTAAAATAAAATTAAATTAAATGTGAAATTATTAGCGGTATTGGGCGTGTAAATACACTACACATATATGTACGTAAATAACTGTAATTTGTAGAAATAAAATTTTTTTTTCAATTAATGTTACGAAAACAAATTTATTGCTTTTTCTATTGAACAAAAGTAACTCGCTTTCCCGAACGTAATTACCTTTAAAGCTTCCGAAAAAAGTAACGTCGATTGCATTTTGAGCCACACAAATAAACAAAACTAAAATGATCAAAACAATACACGGCGCACACTACACAGCCTTCTAGTGAACTCGGAATGAATGGGTAACAAAACATGCACATTCATAAAGCTGTAATTTCATCCGTCCGTCCGTTTAAAGTTAAATCTTGCAAGCTTCGGACGGACCTTTGGAATTGCTAGAAGCACGGATGTTGGACGTGTACGACGGCTTATTTTAAATCCGCTTTAATTTTATCAACTAANTTTGGAATTGCTAGAAGCACGGATGTTGGACGTGTACGACGGCTTATTTTAAATCCGCTTTAATTTTATCAACTACACATAACTCGGTGTAATATACTGATAAAAAATTTTTTTATGCAAATAGTTTATAAAATAACAGTTAATTTGTTTTCCTCCTCTCTTGTTTATTTGTGTTATATCGGAATTGTGAAGGAGGATTTTTAGGTCAACAATGTGGCCATCAAGTTCCTGCTGGAAAGGAAGATATCTCGGTTTAGTGTCGAGTCATATTGCTCACAATACGATCATTTAGTAAAATAATATCCCCTAAAGAATAAATGAAAATGCATCGAAATAGTGAAGAACAGTTTAACAGACCTCGCCAGCTCTACATTTTTCGAGTATTTTTAGAATCACGGGACAGGAAGGGGCGTGCAGCCAATTGGGTGGAAGCGGAAATAACATACCGCTGTAACAAAATCGTAACGTCTGTCGTAAACAAAGAATTAAGTTAAGTGCCCGGTGTTTTTCCCTCCTTTAGGGTAGAATCAGTGCCTGCTTTTTTTTTTAAGTTACGAGGCCTTAAAAATTGAAGTTTCTCGTAAAAACAAGTTGTGTACCGTTGATGTTGAAGGGGTAGGCAGGTTTGGGCTAGAANGGTGGGGGGGTTTAGGACTTAGAGTGGGGAAAGAGCTCAACCCCATTTGTTACTGGAAGTGTTTTTTCCGTTAGCGAGAAGACCGTGTGAGTCACTAGTCGAGAGAGGGGAAACGGCTCGTGGAAGAGGAAAAAGCAAGTCAAGGAAAGCGCCATACGCCTACTGCTGTTACGGAACGTAGCTCTCAGAGGTTAGATGTAGCTCCAGAAGAAAAGGAAGCCCCCGTACTTGAACTTCGTTCAGGAAAGAGAGCAGTTTATACATGTAAAAGACCTATGTTCAGATTATCAGCTTCCGGAACGTGACCGGAATTTAAAAANACCGGAATTAAAAAAAAAAATTAGGTACGCAAGCTGGAGAAGATTACAAACTTAATAAAACTTTCAAAACTTTTTTTTTTCACTTTTGCTGGATGAAAAAAACGTGAAACTTAGAAACTTCACCCACGTCTCACTTAATTCAGTTTTACTTAGAATCGTTTCACAAAACCAAGGCACTTAACGAAAAATATGAAACTTGGTTGTGTTAATATTTCGAAGTATCAAAAAAACTACTAAAAAATCTAGCAAGAAGAAGTCACGAAACTAGCATAAAGGAAAATTTTCTAGAAATGTTTAACTGTTTCAAACTTATAATTTTAAATTTCCTATTCTTTAAATAAGTTATAGGTTCTTATGATTCAGTGAAATTTCTTGCGTAAGAAGGATTAATGATTATGTGATAAAGTGAAATTCCTTTTGTGATTCGCCATGAGAGATTTGAAATGTGAATTGCTCTGTTATGTTTTTAACTATCAAACCAAGATTTCAATGCCACCAACAGTCTCAGCGAATTGCAGTAGTTACTCTATCTGCATATTAATGTACTTACAAGTTCAGCTGAATACTTTCAATATCAACCTTTGTGAAATATCTCTGCAGATAGCTCTAAACATAATCTTAACATTAATATGAGTGACGTACTGACAGCCATGATGCCAATATATTATGAAAGGTATTCCTATGGCTGTACGTATTACTCAAACTGTTCTAATATAGTGGCAAATGAAACGGTTTTCCTTATAAAAGCATGTTTGAAGAAAACCTTACGTATTATTTACTTAATGACACTTCACAAATTCGTTCACATGTGCTATTTGCACAGTAGTAATATTTTTTAGCATTTTGTAAAAGGAAATTTTATGAGATAAAAAAAAACATTGTTAACAATTTTTCCATCATTTTAAGAAACAGTGTTGCAGAAATTTTTAGAACTCTCCGCACTGTTATGGACACGTTGCTTCAATACCTAACTTCCCATTTATTTCACAAATTTTCCCTGAATGCACAAAGCCTCCCAATAAATTTGCAATTTTTTTTTGTATTTACGGCTTGTACAAATAGAATACGAAAAAAATTTTAATTTACCGTATGCAAATGTTTCACTGTGTATAAAAAAAACAAAACATAAAAATTTCAAATATTTTCTCCTGTAGTGAGATTTGAATATCTGAATATGAATTAGAATGAATTGGGGTCTGTGCTCTCACAATTTGCCTACGACCTTCTGATAGCGATGTTCGCCATAAATATGTTACTTCTAGAAATGTGACACACGTAATTCCTGTTTATAGTAATATTCGAGTTTCTGAAGTCTGCTTGCTGTCATAGTTGATTGATTATGCTTTGTGGTGTTTGAGAGAATAGTTGTAAGTGTCGTGTATCCTATCTGCCACAGAAAAAAAATAATTTTACCGTTACAGCGGCAAAGAAAGCTCCATGTACGCTCGGCATTAAGTTCCCGAAACGCGAATCTATGGTAAAAACCGAGATGTTTTGTATTATGCATTAAGGGTACTAAGTCTCGTTCCTCAGTATGAATTACGGTTTCGTATATTAAATTTAGGCAACTATAAAATTTTCTGTTTATATACACATGTGCGGAAAATTTTAACAGTGAAGTTTTCCAAAAGAGTTAATTTAAATTGCAGCTAGAGTGCTCGCCTATCGTCAAAGTGGGGGAACGCTGTGGTGTAATGGTCAGATTACTTGCCTCCCACCTAGACCAACAGGAGGTTCGATTCCCGACGGGGTCGCTCCCGGATTTTCGCATGTGGGAATCGGGCCGCACGGTGCCCCTGACGGGGTGGGTTTTCTCGGGGCTCTCCCATTTCCCCTGCCTTTGCATTCCAGAGCTACTCTTTATTCACCTCGCTTCACCATCATCGGCTCTTTATATCTCAGTTTTTAAGAGCCGCCCAAATCTGTCTACTCCCACTCTCACCAAGGTGAACCGGGTTCGGTTCCCGGCAGCGGTACTCCCGTTTTTAACATTTAGGGAACGTGCCGGAAGGAAGTGGGTTTCCTAGGGGATCTCCCGTTTCCCCTGCCCTTGCATTCTGGCGCCGCCCAATGCTCACCTCGCTTCACCCTCATCGACTCTCAATACCGCGATGTTTAAGAGCCGTTTAAACCTCTCCACTGTCCACTCCACAGCACATTTAACTGCGAACTAACAGCTCACCTTTTTTTCTATAGGTGTTTCTGGATAGGGAGGTGAGAAGAGTTGGGAGGTGGAAGCAGGTATTTACACTTAGAAAGAACAACCTCGCACTTTGCCGGAGTAGTGACAGTAATCCTGAATGAAAGTTTTTCATGGCAGGCGCGAAGGAAGAGGGACGCTTGGGCCGTGGAACGTCAGTCAACATAAGGCTGCCTTATTGATTTCTTCTTACAGCGTTATTTTGAGACCGGCTTCGTCGAAAGTGGTGTTCACTTATCTGCGAAAAAAATGGAGGAGGGCGTCACGTGGTCATACAAAAATTGTCGTAAATGTACGACATCTAATAGTGGTAGTGTATGTTTCCATGTTAAAATTTTTCCAAAATTTAACGCATTACATGATTCAGCTTACAGTCAGTGCCAATACAATTTGCATCTGGCAGTAATTCGAAAGTATCTCTTTAACTAATTGTATTTGAACGTAAAGAATATATTAGTGAGAATAACTTTTTTTATTTACAATCCCTCCACTTTCTCAACACTTTGTTTGACCACTCATGAACACATAAATACGAGTAGGTGAAAAACGAAACAGTTGGTTGCTCTTCTGTTTTATTCTTCGACTGAAATAGAATTACACAAACAAAATAAAAACTCACTAGAAAAAATTGTACCTGCTTCATCGAATTTGTTAAGTTCTTCTATTTCAGTGTTATCGCACATGTAGTTGTTTACGTTGTGAGAACTTACTACGGCCTATTGGAATGCTATTTTCTCACACCTGCCTGCATTTAAGTAAAAAAAATATTTTCCTTTATATTATTACACATAATAAATTACACAGCTTTAGTACATTCCCAAATTAATGAGAAGCGATGGCGATTCTGAGGAAAATTTGATATTTAATATTTTACTATGTGAATTTCACGGTTTAAAGTGCGAAGAAACAGACGCAAGATATTACGTTCGTAGAATATTATTGTGTATCTACGTATTTAAACGTTATGAAAAATATCTTCAAAGTTTCAGTATTCCTTACAGCCAGTACATGCAGCAAATAACTTGACTTTCTTGACCATTATTGTCTCACGTGTCTTGAACCAGTGCGTCCAAACAGACGCCACTGTTATATTCGACTGCTTCTTAGCAAATAATTCTTTTTCTAACAAAAAATTTTCATGCCGAGTTTCGGAATAATCTGAAATCGTCTGTAAGATGTCATCGTTTTGTTTTGCCTCCCAGAATACATTTTTTCCTTATTAGCTCCATAACGTTGACAGTCGTCCTTGACATTTTTATTATTTTCCCCATCGCAAGAAGATTGTTCCTTTCATCTCGTCGTTGACGTCCCGAGGAGAGCTTGTTACGAGCATTTTTAATGGCGTCTCTTTGATCCAAGTAGGCAGAGGGAGTACGCTTTCTTATTGCNAGACGTTATTAACGCCGCGGTCGACGCAATTACGTTACCTTCGAGAGCTCCCCCGCGCAGGAAATACGGGGCAGACTGCTCATGCAAGCTGCGCATCAGTCACCCTCCGTTTGTCAACATTTGACTGCTTGTCTGCTAGTAGCACTGTCAACACCAACGCTGAAAGCATTTTATGTTAGAACACTGTTTATGTAGGTACATGGTTTGAGACTTTTCTGAAGCCCTGCTAACGTGCTGTACTTCCAAGATATTCCTCCACCTCGTGCGTACAAAAACTAAACGAGTCTAGAAAATTACACCAAAGGGACAGCGCAGATCACTCGTGCGCACTCAGTTTAATCAAATTTTGCATTAGTACTCATTATTACTAGGTATTACCAGCACACACACTTCAATTCCTGTTTTACCCATACTAATAATAACTGAAATATTATAACATATACACAATATATAANCACTTCAATTCCTGTTTTACCCATACTAATAATAACTGAAATATTATAACATATACACAATATATAAGTAAACATTAAATTTAGCAATATATAAGAAACTTTTATCTTAACAGAAGTATTAATTGCATGTGATGCAATTCATGTTTAGGAAACGATCAAACCCTTCATAAATGGGTTGATTTTTCAAAGTTTTAATTGAAAAAGTGTGAAGAAATAGCGAATAGATTATGTGATGCACCATTCTGGCGTCCTGTGGTGCTCATTGTAACATACGTTGACTAAATTATCAGTTTTTGTAAGCCGATATAGGCTGGTGGACGTCGTACATTTTTATTTGCAGTGCCACGTTATACAGTCAATGGTCGTTTCCATTATGCGTGATACTTCATAAATTTTTATTCTGTGAGCCAACGCCGTTGAGTAGGTTCCCAGGGAGTTAGTTGATTTTGGAAGGCGAAAGTTTCTTTTCACTAAATGGAAATAAATTTTTATTTTTATGTTTACGGCTTACTCCAATTTGATAAATTATTGAATATGATTCGATATGTATAAATATTGTTTTTAACCAAGACTAACCACTCGGTTAGTAAGTAGATTTAACATATTACTATAAACTAGGAATTCTTTCGTACTCTGTGTCTAATTTCACCTCAGATGTCTTAGGAAGTAATGATACTCTTGAACTAAATCTAGTCGGAACTTAATAATTTTTTGACGGACTTGCCTGTGCAACCATACAAAAGTAGAATTTTGCCCAAATCGTAAGGGTTTTTTTTAAATAACATTTAGAAAATACATATTAAATAATGCAGTAACATTTGGATATATGAAATATTGCTTATTTATAGTATTCAGAGGGACGTATAAGTTCAGGTTCGCGTACAGCTGGCGTCCGAAGTGGAACCGAAGAATATGAAAAAAGGAGCAAAGTATAACATTTAAAAATCACGAAGGAATTCCAATATTGCTTGCTTACAAATGTTATAAATATGACTGACGACCAGGAGCTGCCGCATTTATNAATTATCAGTTTTTGTAAGCCGATATAGGCTGGTGGACGTCGTACATTTTTATTTGCAGTGCCACGTTATACAGTAAATGGTCGTTTCCATTATGCGTGATACTTCATTAATTTTTATTCTGTGAGCCAACACCGTTGAGTAGGTTCCCAGGGAGTTAGTTGATTTTGGAAGGCGAAAGTTTCTTTTCACTAAATGGAAATTATTTTTTATTTTTATGTTTACGGCTTACTCCAATTTGATAAATTATTGAATATGATTCGATATGTATAAATATTGTTTTCAACCAAGACTAACCACTCGGTTAGTAAGTAGATTTAACATATTACTATAAACTAGGAATTCTTTCGTACTCTGTGTCTAATTTCACCTCAGATGTCTTAGGAAGTAATGATACTCTTGAACAAAATCTAGTCGGAACTTAATAATTTTTTGACGGACTTGCCTGTGCAACCATACAATAGTAGAATTTTGACCAAATCGTAAGGGTTTTTTTTAATAACATTTAGAAAAGACATATTAAATAATGCAGTAACATTTGGATATATGAAATATTGCTTATTTATAGTATTCAGAGGGACGTATAAGTTCAGGTTCGCGTACAGCTGGCGTCCGAAGTGGAACCGAAGAATATGATAAAAGGAGCAAAGTATAACATTTAAATATCACGAAGGAATTCCAATATTGCTTGCTTACAAATGTTATAAATATGACTGACGACCAGGAGCTGCCGCATTTATTAAGTTAAGAAGATACAAATTATTTGGATGGTAATATTAAATACCCTCAGCAGGAAATCAGAGGTAGAAGTTGGGTAGTGGCGGGAATATTTCCCATTAGAGATGGCGATGTTCGGAATGAAGAAGCGTCAGAGAAGCGTCTATTGTTAGGGTTATATACTACCACCGCCATTTAGTAATACACAGAACACCAGTTATGCAAACCCTATACAAGCAATTATGGACGTGTTACAACGCATGAAGTCCAGGTTAGAGACCGGACAAGCAGCACTNAAGTTGGGTAGTGGCGGGAATATTTCCCATTAGAGATGGCGATGTTCGGAATGAAGAAGCGTCAGAGAAGCGTCTGTTGTTAGGGTTATATACTACCACCGCCATTTAGTAATACACAGAACACCAGTCATGCAAACCCTATACAAGCAATTATGGACGTGTTACAACGCATGAAGTCCAGGTTAGAGACCGGACAAGCAGCACTGCAGTTCAGGTTTGAGGCTCTACAAGCATAACTACTGTCCAGTTTTGAGTCTTTACAGGCATAACTACTGTCCGGGTTTGAAGCTGTACAAGCATAACTACTGTCCAGGTTTGAGGCTGTACAAGCATAACTACTGGTCAGGTTTAAGGCTGTACAAGCATAACTGCTGTCCAGGTTTGAGGTTATACAAGCATAACTACTGACCAGATTTGAGGCTTTACAAGCATAACTACAGTCCAGGTTTAAGGCTGTACAAGCATAACTACTGTCCAGGTTTGACGCTGGATAAGTATAACTACAGTCCAGGTTTGAGGCTGTACAAGCATAACTACTGTCCAGGTTTGAGTATTTACAGGCATAACTACTGTCCAGGTTTGAGGCTGTACAAGCATAACTACAGTCCAGGTTTAAGGCTGTACAAGCAGAAATACAGTCCAGGTTTGAGGCTGCACAAGCAGAAATACAGTCCAGGTTTGAGGCTGTACAAGCAGAACTACAGTCCAGGTTTGAGGCTGCACAAGCTTAACTACAGTCCAGGTTTGAGGCTGTACAAACAGAACTAGTTTCCAAAGTTGAGTCCAGGTTTGAGACTGGACAAGCAGAAGTACAGTCCAGGTTTTAGACTGGACAAGCAGAAGTACAGTCCAGGTTTTAGACTGGACAAGCAGAAGTACAGTCCAGGTTTTAGACTGGACAAGCAGAAGTACAGTCCAGGTTTTAGACTGGACAAGCAGAAGTACAGTCCAGGTTTTAGACTGGACAAGCAGAAGTACAGTCCAGGTTTTAGACTGGACAAGCAGAAGTACAGTCCAGGTTTTAGACTGGACAAGCAGAAGTACAGTCCAGGTTTTAGACTGGACAAGCAGAAGTACAGTCCAGGTTTTAGACTGGACAAGCAGAAGTACAGTCCAGGTTTGAAGCCAGACAAGCATATACTGTCCAGGTTTGAGGCCGGACAAGCATATACTGTCTAGGTTTGAGGCTTTACAAGCAGAACTAGTTTCCAAAGTTGAGTCCACGTTTGGGGCTTTACAAGCATAACTACTATCCAGGTTTGAGTCTTTACAGGCATAACTATTGTCCAGGTTTGAGGCTCTACAAGCATAAATACAGTCCAGGTTTGAGGCTGTACAAGCAGAAATACAGTCCAGGTTTCAGTCTTTACAAGCAGAAATACAGTCCAGGTTTGAGGCTGTACAAGCTTAACTACTGTCCAGGTTTGAGGCTGCACAAGCTTAACTACAGTCCAGGTTTGAGGCTGCACAAGCTTAACTACAGTCCAGGTTTGAGGCTGTACAAGCAGAAGTACAGTCCAGGTTTGAGGCCAGACAAGCATATACTGTCCATGTTTGAGACCGGACAAGCATATACTGTCTAGGTTTGAGGCTGTACAAGCAAAACTAGTGTCCAAAGTTGAGTCCAGGTTATATACCAGACAAGCAGCACTGCGGTGCAGGTTGGAGGCTGGACAAATTGAGTTAAAATCAGAATTGCAGTCACAACTGGAAGTTTTTAAAACAAATGTCGTGTATGAAAAGCTAGAGGAAGTTAATCCTGTGATTAGTAACATTTCAAATTAGCTTCTCGCTGCTACAGATGACTGTGCTGATCGCAGTTAGAACGCGAGTCTTAAAATTACTGCTCTTAAAAACAATTTCACGCATTTTAAGTTGGTAGTTAAAGATTTAAAAAACACATTCCCACAAATACAGCCAATAAATCAAAGATGTGATGAATTAGAGAATGCAATGTCTTCACTCAGGTTAGAACCTTCTACCATTGGTAATGATTTGCCTGAGGATAGAATTAGAATACAATCACCACCATCTCCGCAATGTTGCTCGCACTCCACTCATCCTCGAACTCTGATGGAGATGCTACCTGAATATCATCGTCGCGATTTGGAAAACACTTTTTCGTTCAAAATGTAGAAGGTCAGCAGTGGTGAAAAATTGCAATATTTTGATCTAGTATTTAAAGATAGTACGCTGCATTGGTGGTAAATGAAAAGGATAAAATTTCAACATATGGAGAGTTCAAACAGACTTTTGAGAGACGTTTTTGGAATCGTGGAATTCAAGGTCTCCTTAGGGCTCAGCTTCATATTGGTAAATTTTACCCAGGTAAAAGTAATTCCATGGAAGCTCATTCGACACAAATTTACGAGCGCACACGTCATTTAAACCCGCCCATGTCAGACGAGGAGNTAATTCCATGGAAGCTCATTCGACACAAATTTACGAGCGCACACGTCATTTAAACCCGCCCATGTCAGACGAGGAGTTCCAAATGATGATAGTGTTCCATGTGCATGTGCGTCATTGTACTCTATTGCCTCGCCTCGACTATTATGTGCCCCAATCGGTAAACAGAGACCATTGGAAAGCGAGTGGGAACTGATACCCCCAGCGGAGCTGCAAGTGGAAGTAATATTTTCAGTACACCGATTTCTGGAACATTACGGAGCACGCAAGTGTTATCAGCTGCTTCGTCGTGAATTTCATTGGTCCTCAATGAGCCGCAGTGTCTGCAAGGCGCTACGTTCCTGCGAAGTTTTCCCAGAAGTTTAAGAATTAAGGAGAATAGTTGCAGGGCATGTTGCAACCAATACCGCCAGAATTTCCACTGTGTTTGGTAGCAGCAGATTTTTTGGATCCCTTCCCCAGTCCGCATCAGCAAAAAAATATGTGCTGGTTTTCTTATGTGTGTCCACTAAATAAGTCAAATTATATGCGTTAGTGCACGCAACGGCTAAAGCCGCACTAGATATATGCAAGAAATTTGAGCAGGAATTAGGTAAGCCGACAACAGTTCTAATAGACAAAGGGACTCTGTTTACTTCTGAAGTCTGGTCGGCTGTGTTGACTTAGATGGGCATCAAGCCTACCAGCATTTCTGTGAGACATCCACAGTCGATTCCAAGCGAGCGGTTCATGCGTGAGCTAGCGCGCATGCATGGTATTCTTTGTCACTCCAAACAACAAAGTCGGAGTTAGTTTGCCTTCAATTGAATACTTACAAATTAACGTTGTACAGGAGTCAACCGGTCAAACGCCTACTGTAGTATTGAAAGATACATTGTCAAGGCTACCATTTCATTGTTTAGCGGACAAGCGCTCAGATACAACTAATTAACATGTCGAACGAAATGGAGAGGCACTTTTACATGAAATTCGATCACTGGCCAAGCAGCGCTTAGTTAAGGCGTCTGAAGATAGAAAACGACATTAAAGTTAGTAAGGGAGCATGGGTTATGTCCAGAAGATTTAGTGCTGGTTCGACTCCATAGTGTAAGTAGCCTGGCGGAGTTCATAACAAACAATTTACTATCTTTATTCTCTGGGCCTTACAGAATTTCGAAAATTATTCAAGAGAATTGCATTGAATTAGAAGTTGAAGATAATGAGCAGGTCGTGGGAATGTTTAATACGAATCAATAGAAACGATTTTACAAGAAAATCGGCCCTGATCTACCTGCATCCTTAAGGGATTTGTCATATAAAAAACCGTTCAAGATTGAGTGTGGTTTATGTAGTCTGTTCGTTGTTTTCGGAGTCGAAAGCAACTTAGGCACAGTTGAAATAGACACTATTATTAATGCATAGTTCCGATATTACACTAAAGAGCCAAAAAAACTGGTACAACTGCCTAATATCGTGCAGGGCCCCCGCGAACACGCAGAAGTGCCACAAGACTACGTGGGATGGACTTGATTAATGCCTGAAGGTATGTAGGAGACAATTCACATCATGAATCCTGCAGGGCAGTCCGCAAATCTAATCTGCGCCAATTTGAGAAAGGGTTGCACGTCAGTCACGTTTAATGATTCTCGCGAGTCGTCATTTTTCCCATTCGTTCACGATCTTTTTCAGGCCGCAGCGATGTCGAAGATCTGATGTTTTACCGGATTCCCGATATTCACGGTACACTCGTGAAATGGCCGTAAGCGAAAATCAAAATTGNGAAGATCTGATGTTTTACCGGATTCCCGATATTCACGGTACACTCGTGAAATGGCCGTAAGCGAAAATCAAAATTTTATCACTACCTCGGATATTCTGTGTCCCATCTTTCGTGCGCCGAATATAACACCAGGTTCAAACTCACTTAAATCTTGATAACCTGCAATTGTAGCAGCCGTAACCGATCCAGCAACTTTGCGAGACGCTTGTTGTCTTATATAGGCGCTGCCGACCGCATCACGTTATTCTGATTGGTACTATACCTCGGTTATTTGCATACGCACGCCTATACCAGTTGTTTTGGCTCTCCAGTGTATGTAACATACTTAAGTTATGGCTTTTTTTTTCAACCTGTTACTGTTAGATATTGTCTGAAGACACTNCTCCAGTGTATGTAACATACTTAAGTTATGGCTTTTTTTTTCAACCTGTTACTGTTAGATATTGTCTGAAGACACTTGAGGACTATAGCTATTTTGGCATGAACATTTCCTCAAGATATATACTGTGCCATGTATGTGAATGTTTGTCACTGCACCGAGTAAGTTAGTGCTTAGAACTAAAATTTCAAATGTTTACGCTCATCTCACAGCTGATGGTGTGAAGTTTCGACTGAGAATCTGTGTCATCTCCACATTTAATGGAATATATACCTTTGGAAGTTGAATATTTACAGCTGATGATCCAGTCGAAATATTTGCAGTTCCATGGTGTCCGGCATCAGTTAGATCCAGATGCCTCGGGTGTTGCCTGCCATATATTTGCTTGGATCATGTTGGTGTTTGAGATGTGCAGCAGAGTGAAATTGATTATGGTATACTGTCTTTGTAACTAGTTGCTCGGGCAATTTTTGCAGTTTTATTGTTTTAATTTTAAGTATGGTGTGTGAATAGATCGATAGCTTTTTAAGGGATTGCGCTATTATTTGCACTATGTGATTGTTGCTAGTCACTAAACCCGAAGTACTAATTTTTATTTGTGTTCGTTTATTAGTTTTTTTTTTTCATCTCAACGTTTACACTTTAGCACAGACATCCCNGTACTAATTTTTATTTGTGTTCGTTTATTAGTTTTTTTTTTTCATCTCAACGTTTACACTTTAGCACAGACATCCCTGTTCTTCCTCCGTTCTTTTTCTTTGAGATCCTTGGCGGCGCAGGTGGAAGAGACTGATCTTTCCTCCTTCCTTTTNTGTTCTTCCTCCGTTCTTTTTCTTTGAGATCCTTGGCGGCGCAGGTGGAAGAGACTGATCTTTCCTCCTTCCTTTTTCACACCTATTTTAAATGTGTTTCTTGTTTGCATCTTTGTGTGCTGTTTATGTGGTCTGCCATTTGTATTTTAAGCATTACCCTGCTGTTGTTATGGGTTTTCAAGGTCAAAGGTCACCAAGGTTGACTGTATAATGTGGCGCTGAAAAAAAAATACAACGTTAACCTGCCTATAACGGCTTACAAAAACTACTAATTTATCTGACGTATGGTACAATGAGCACCAGAGGACGCTAGAATATTGCATCAGAGCAGCCTCTCCACACCGGGAAGCGAAGAAGTGCAGACTTGCCCACATCATCTAACAGCAACTCTTTCGACCTGTGCAGCTTTTAGTTGCAGGTTGTACGAGAATCGAAATTTATAGGTTCGTCTGAATACTTAGATAAGTAATACTTCATATATCCGAATGATACCGCTTTTTTTAATATGTTTTTCCCAAATGTAATTGAAAGAGATTAAAAAAAAAAAAAAATTCTTACTGGCCGGCGCTTAGTGAACGCGTGGAAACAGAGTGGCGTTGCGGTTCCTTTGATCTGGCCTTACCCATTCCCTGACTGGCTGCGCGAGGCTCTGGGAATGGGTTTTGTGTCTGGTTGGCCACTGTATCCTGCGAAAGGTTCCCTATTGGCCGGACTGCCGGTTGGCGAGTAGTGTTACCCGGCGCTAACTGACGAACGGCGTTCCGGCATGTTGTCGGCCCGGGAACCCCGTATCACTGGCATGCGTGACTGGGGTTCGCGAGGTAAAGGGTCTTTTCCACCTCTGCATACCGCAAGTGTTCTTTGCCCGAGGTCGCGCATCTCCACCGCGGCACCGCGGCGCCGCAATCTGAATCAACATTCGTCTGCATCTGCTCATTAAAGTTGCGCGAGTCTGTGCCCGTAGCGGCGGAATGGGTTTAGGTGTTCTAAGTGACGGAGGGAGGGAGGGGGGTAGAATGGGTAGCCCGTTAACTTGCCAACTCGCAAGCATACGCAATTTCAGCGGTTTTAAAAGTTCTCGGCGTGGCGGCGACGAACTTCCCTCCCTGTTCCACCGAGCTAAAACGCTCCCCCCCCCCNGTCGCGGGTCTTTGCCTGACCCGGGGTGGCGTGCGCGACAAAATTCGCGTGATAGGCGAAAATACAAGGGGGTCTCGGGCGGTCGGCGCTCCAGAAATACCGCGGGGGGAAAAAAAACACCCTGCTACATCTCGCCGCCGAGGGAAGAGATTCGCAGTGACAAAAAAAAATCAGCAGAAAAGAGAGAACCAGAAAATTTCTGTAATCCGATATCACGGTAGCAACAACGAAACTCTTGCACTAGCAACACAGTCTGTTAGTTTACTACTGTGCTGTGTGTAGTAGGAACACAAATATTGATCGAGTTGTTCTTTTGAAGGGACTATCTGTTCAATAAGAGGGACAAAATACTCAACTGTTTGGGATTGGTTTGGGTAGGGCTTGCTAACGTTTCCCGGTGTTATGACTGACGACTTATCAGGGTACGGCTTGCATACTAACTTATGAACTTACTTAAACTAACACCCACGCCTTACCTAGGATTCGACATCATAACCTTCCGCACATCCGGGCCGGCGGCGCACCAACAGACTGCGCCACGGGAGTTCGGCTACTCTGCTGCAGAATCTGTGTTCATATCTGCAGGTACAATCACATAGGAGACCAGAACATACAGTTATATTGCTACTACTATCAGCTTTAATAATATTTGGATAGTAGACCTGCCTACAACTGGTCTGACCTCTGTCCCTATAGTAAATGTATATATTGTTTATGGATACGTGAATTTGGCTACTACAACCATACATAGCTAGCGTTCCGGACGTAAGCGGACTGACATCGCGAATGCTGCCCTTTGCAACTCTTTTAAATGCTGTCCGATAAAAAAAAGAATTATTAACGGTTATGGAACAGTCTCGTAGTGGTAGTATCCCTAAAATATAAAATCAGTAACAAATTATTTTATAATTAATGTATTCCAATGAGGCTAGATTTACTGACTATATTTTTTAATGCTATGAACTACAATCATTTGTCAAATAAATTAATGGCATTGAAGGTGCTGTTGCAGGGGCACGTAAGTGGTTACAGATACAGAACATGGTAATATGTATACAGAAAGCATCAAAATATTATGCCACACTAAGATTGTATTGCAGGTGACCAACACTTGCAAGATGCACTTATTATGTTGTTGGACCATCCGTGGCAGGGAGACAGGCGGCAATACGGAAGGGCTTTGAGGTATACAAGTATAATGATATTATGATGAGTTTGGAACCAGGGGATCGGGGATAGAAGATCGGAGATGTTCATGCACGGTCATTCCGGTCACCTGGCGGCCATATTGGACACAGGTGACCTTGACCTTTGACATTGACCTCGGTGACCTTTGACCTTTACCTTGTCCTCTTGTTGTATTCTATATTAAATTTTATCATGAAGAGAGCATTGATGAAAAATAAACATGAAGACAGGGATATTGCTGAAGACGATGATGACAACTATCTCGATGCACTGACACTCCTCTCCAACACATTTGCTGCAGCAAGCGAAATGAAGTCAGAAAACGCAGGGAATACTGGCTACCTATTTACCGAAGACCCGAATTAACTTGTTGATTGACTCAGATATTTGATTTACATAAAAAAAACGTGGGGGATCTCTCACGCATTGGTGAAATATCTTCAATCATTAGTTAACTGAAGGAACGATGATATATCGCATGACGCGATGAACAGCTTTCTTCTGAAATTGTAATAACAAAACATTATTTTTAAATACCTGTTTTTCTTAATTTATTGTGTGTCGTATCTTATTATTTCTGACAAATGTAAAGCAGTGCTACAAGCACTCGACAATTAATGGAAATATTTTTATATAAAATGATAATAAAGACTCAAGTAAAAAAAATGTATTAATAGTTGACAGCATAGAAATAATTAATTCTGCCGACATTGATAAGTTTTGGAAATAGTTGGTGAACGTTTTTTTAATATGTATGGATAGAGACAGACGAAAAACACATTCATGGAATATGGATTGATGATTGATGGAAATATTGCAAAAGATTGATGGAAAAATATATATAAAGTTTGAAAGATTGAGAAATACTGATAGAAATATTGCGTAACATAGATGGAAAGATTGCGAAATATTGATGGGGAGATTGAAAGATTGATGGAAAGATTGAAAGATTGGTGCATGTGGTGCAGATTGCGGTGCTGGTTGTGGTGCTGAATGCGGTGCGCATTGATGGAAATATTGCGAGATTGATTGAAAGATTGATAAAAACAAGGTGTAATTAATAGAATTTTTTTATTAAATATGCTTTTTTATTTTAAATATTTTTGTTTTATTAAGGTCATGGGCAAAGTGTCAAGGTCACAGATGTAAAGTTAAAAGTGTATTCCAGATCTAACATGTTAGTAGGAGTCATCTGTGCCAACCTAGGTGTAAAACATTAAAAAAATTGAAGAACGATATACCCAATATGGCGGGTGGAGTGCATACGACAGAATGAGNTAAATATGCTTTTTTATTTTAAATATTTTTGTTTTATTAAGGTCATGGGCAAAGTGTCAAGGTCACAGATGTAAAGTTAAAAGTGTATTCCAGATCTAACATGTTAGTAGGAGTCATCTGTGCCACCTAGGTGTAAAACATTAAAAAAATTGAAGAACGATATACCCAATATGGCGGGTGGAGTGCATACGACAGAATGAGCAAAGGTGTGCGAGAAGGGGAGGGGAATTGTAACACAATGTTATTTATTTGTAGGGGGTCAGTCGTCTGCTGGACGTGGTGCTGTGGAGACGTCTAAATAGGTAAATTATAAAAAAAAATACTTTAAAAAATTAATTTCTAATAATATTTTTAATAATTGTAATTAATTAAGACATCTTTGAAATTTTTAACAAAATTTTGCGTTCAAGGTCAAATGAAACTGGGTAAGGTCAAAGGTCAAGTTCACCTGCATCCAATATGGCATAAGTAGTCAGTAATATAATATGCTTGCGGACATTTATAAATTTTTTTACATTTTTCTCGATTAATTTAGGGTCATCCTTGGTCATGGTTATAAGGTAAAGGTCACGGGTCAAGGTTACTTGGGTCTAATATGGTGGTTGGGTGACGTCATAACATGGTCGCTGGTTGGTTCCATTCCCTTGTCCTCTCTAAGCGGTAACATTAGAAACTTTAATTTTTATAAAATCGTTGAATAAATTAGAAATTATATGTTTTATTTTATTTAAATAACTTTTTGTGGATTTTATATATTTTTTAAACAATTAAGCGAATTTTTGAGGTTCAAGGTTATCAAGGTCATGGTAATTGAGTAAAAGTCAAATGTCCAGGTCACAGACACCCAACATGGCGGTCGGGTGATGTTACAACATAGCAGCCGGTCGGCTACGGCTCCCCATCCCCTCTAAGAAAAAATATTCAAAATATTAATTTTACAGGTTTTTAAAATAATTTTTTATCAATTTTTAATAATTTTTTATACTTTTTTAATAAATGTCTAATAGGTTTTTTTTTACAAATTTTTTATTTTTTGGATTTTCATAGTCAAAAGTTACTAGGGTCAAGGTTACCTAAATCCAACATGGCATACAAGATGGCTGCAAGGGGATCGGAATGACCGAGCATGGACAACTCCGAGCTCATATCCCCCATCCTCTTGTCCCAGGCTCATCGTAATCATTCTACTCTTACAGACGTCCGATGTTGTCCTGAGGAAGATCCTGCACAGCTGGTGCAACTGACCCTGCAAACCCACTGTAGATGTCACTGGCCGAAGTGGCCATTAAACCTGGTCCCAAGCGTTCTTAATGATCTTTACTGGCCAATGAAGCATATTAATCTCATGAAAAAAAGTACAGAGACACCTATGCTGCGTGAGGCCGGGCATTACATTGCTGGAAATGGTGTCAAGTTTTACCAGGAAGGTGAGCGCACAAAGTCGCAGAATTTCCTGAATGTATTACCGCGCCGTCAGGGTTCCTTCAGTCACCACCAGTGGGGTGCGGGAATTTTAGAAAATGGCACCTCACGACATGATTCTTCTCATTGGGTTGGTGTGTCACTCTTTAATGAAATGTGGATCACGGCACTGGCCAAGACGTCTCAGGACTCAAATTTGGTTGTAGTCGGTATCCAGACTGAACAATGATTCGTCGCTGAACACCGCTCGTCGCCAATACGCCCGTTGCCATGCTGCTCGTTCCCGGCAGAAGTCCACGCGTTCTTGGAGATGCTCAGGTCGTAATGGTATACGTCGTAAGGGACGTCGCGACGACATATACCGCTCTGCTAGCCGCCTGGATATGGTACAGGTGGGCACAGGCGTATCCCCAGCTGCCGTGAAATGTCCCTGGATGGTGCGCATTGATGCCCATGGTGTGCTTACAACCTGTCGCACTATGAAACGATCCTACTTTCTGGTGGTCCATCGTGGTCGACCCGACACTTCTCGACGAGTGTGTGTGCCGCACTCATATTCACACACAAATCGAAAAGCGTATACTAGGCACATTATTTACGAGACTTCAGAAAACGTAATTCCAACAACGACTAATAAACAATAGCATTTATCTCCTTAGCAAATATTTATTCTAAGAGATTTTCAGGCGTATGCCCTACTATGAAAAAGTATTGCTAATTATATGCTCTCTTGCACCCTCCCTCTTTCTCCCGTCTCTCTCTCTCATGTATATACGTATATATGTATATATGTATATACGTATATACGCATGACATACACATACAGGTTTGGGCGGAATTCGACCGAAAAAAATTGCGAGATGACACCATATGAAAATTCGAGTGGAAAATTTGTAAGACATTTTCTACCAAAACTGAACATTAAGGAAGATATGAACACGCGATGACCTCTTAACATCGAGGTATTGAGAGCCGAACGAAGTGAAATTAAATTATAATTCTTCGATCACTGTTTTATGTCATCGGGATCTGCAACCGATCAGAGAAATCTCAGTAATCCCTCCCTCCTAACGAAAATAACAGAGATGGCCACTCTCTTATTGCAGACAACTTTTGACCATCAGTAATTGTAAATGATTGATGCGGGTGAATTTACAAAAGATGTCCTTTTGTTGCACATGCCCAGGACCTACCGTTTTCATGCAGAACTTACACGAAACTTCAGCTGCAGCGATACAGTGCCTAACACGTTGGCGGTACTATTTCCATGCGTCTATGGTATAATGCTGTTTCCACTGCACTGACAATGTTGGAGGACATTTTCAACACTTACTGTAAATAACATTAATTAATTAATATGCTCACAGGACTGAAGCTTCCTGTTTGTTTCTGGTGACAGTCAGTATGTGAATATTTTCAGGAAGTTTTAGTATAACCTACGAAGGAAGAACTTTAATTTCTCATCTCCGTTCATTCATAAATACACATAGGTAGAGACCAGAAAAATTCTCAGATTCATTTCGGGACAAGTTAGAACTCAAAACACGTGTGATAATAAAACTTCAGCCATTGGTCCACACAGTGTTTCACACCTCCTGGGGAGCGCTGGCCCAATCGTCACCTTCCACTTTGACAGCAGACAACCAATGTGCTGTTTATATCGGCATATTTGTACATAAGACTGTAGAGTCTAACTTGCAGGTCATTGAACTCGCCAATTGTTCAGGTATCTACACATAGGTAATAAATAAATTATATCGTTTATTAATTATACCGTTTAGGGCCCACGCGATACTAAGATTGCTACGAGATCGACAGGATGCCCAAAAAGTATTTACCTAATTGCAAACATTATTTATATCCGCTATAATGCAATATAGAGCTGTGAAACTGGTGGCAAAATGTTGGCAAACTAACAACGTTTTTGTTGCATGTTTCAGTAACATAGCTGTAGTGTTGCAGTTGCAATGTTCAGAAAACTGGATATGTTCAAAAATACGGAAAAACTCAGTGCGTCCTGTGGCGCCACCAGACTAGGCACCAATAACATTGCAGAGGAAATTTAATACAACGTATTAAAATATGCCGCTCGATATCAAGAGCATTATGCTGTGGTATGACAAGTTCAAGAACACAGGATATGTTGCTGACTTACTGAGAACTGGCCCACCATCAACCTCAGCTGAAAGGGTGGAAGCAGTGAGACAGTCTTTTGTGCGAAGTCCCAAGAAATCAGTGCGCAGGGCCTCACGTGAATTACAGATGCCAAAATGTTTTCTTCATGATATCTTACACAAACTTTTATTGTTTCTTGCATACGAAATGCATATTGTAGAGGGGTTGTTACCTAATGACGCCACGCGTTGTTATGACTTTTCAGTGGAAATGTTATCACGCATTGAGGGCGATAATGGCTGTCTCAAACATGTTGCCTTTTCTGACGAGGCGACCGAGCTTTTGTCAGTGGTCTAGTGAACCGGCATTGCTTGCCTATTTGGGGTTCAAAGCTCCCTGTTGAGGTGCCAGAGTGTGCCAGAGGCAGCCCAAAGGTGAATGTTTGGTGTGCGCTTTTGAGAAAATTATAGGATCATTATTTTCGCTGAGGGCACTATCACATCTCCAGTGTATCTGGACATATTGCAATGGTTTGCTGTTCCTCAGATACTTGACGTCTCGTCGACAGCGAGGTCATTAGAGACGGTGCAAGATGCTCAGGGAATAGGGATTGGGGAAGTAATGGGAAGTTATCGGCCATGGCCTTCTTTAATGACCCATTCCAGTATTCGCCGGAAGTGATTTCGGGAAACCACGGAAAAACGAAATCAGGATGACTGGACCAGAATTCGAGCCCCGGTCCTCCCGAATGAGAGTCCAAATTTGAACCACTATGCCACCTCGCTAGGTCGTCTCACTGCGGTTTGGAGGATCATGTCTATCTTGATACGACCATTCCTGGCAGATGGATCGGTCGTGATGGCGTGACAGCTTGGCCTCCAAGCTCCTGTGATGTTGGCTAATGTATGGACAGAAATTTAATATCGACTAGATGTTCTATGCGCTACCAAGGGTGCTCACATGCAGGCTTGCTGATGTGTTGTCCTGTTGCAACATAAAACATGGTTAGTTTGTCATAATTGTGACACAGGTTTCACATCTCTATCTTACATATAGCGGATATGTACAGGATGGTCCACCTAACGTGGACACCCCCAAAATTTCCGGAACAGTTGCATATCACGAAATGCAGTTTTTCGCTAAATGACATTGCATACAGGGGCAAGTAATTTGCCGCAAAGTAACTATTTTTAACACGTGTGTGGACAGAAATAGTTAAAACAAAAAAAAATGTTCCCCCTGGAATAATACATTTATTTCACGGACATCTGAAAGTACATTCAAAGAGAAATTCAGTGATATAGCATCTGCAATGTAAAGTAACACAGAAACACTCAAAAATAATGTGCAAATATGATTAATTAGGTGGGCCGGTAGCATGAGGCAGTAGTCATGTACTCACAGCTGTTAGCAAGCAACACGCTCAGTGACTCATTCTGGCGAGACCGCTTCCTTATAGCAGCGTAGCACTTAACTTAATAGGGCAAAGGGCACGGAATGCGATATTGGACAAAGGAGAGCACCGCAGCGGAGGGAAGAAGGGCAATGTGAGTGAACTCTGATCTTAATACATTAAATTTTCCGATACCAACGTTATTCAAGAGATCGGTTTCCTAGTCATTATCGGTGCTGAGTAACGAGTGCATACAGATGCACAAGAAAAATAGAACAAATCAATCTAAGAAGAAATGCAATCGAATTCGCATGCATAGTACAGTTGAAACGCTTCACGTTAGATATTTTCACTGCATGTGCTCTATGTGTTTACCATTGACAGCAATACACATCTGTAAACGCACATGTAGTGAGCGACGAGCGGCATGAAGTGTTTCTGGTGTAATGCCTCTGCAAGCTGCCACAATGCTTTCATGCATGTCTTCTGGCGTCGTAGGAACTGTGCTATACACCGTATCTTTCAGTGTTCCCCACAGGAAAAAATCGAGTTATGTGAGGTCGCGTGAGCGAGGTAGCTATCTCAAACCACCACCACATCCTAACAACCGGTATGGAAACGTTTCATTTAACACTTGCCTCGCCACCAACGCAAAATGCGCCTGACAGCCATCTTGCTGAAACCGCATATCACGACGTATGTCGATCAGTACGTCTTTCGGAAGTGCCGGTAAGGTCTCTCTGAGGAAATGTGCGTACGTACGACCAGTCATTGTCCCTTTAATGAAGTATGGCCTCATGACGTATTCTCCAACGATTCCACACCACACATTCACTTTCCTCTCTCGCTGGTGCTCCACGTGCCAGACCCAACGCGGATTCTCCATCGCCTTAGTAATGCACATTTCGTAAATTTACGCACACATGGTTTGTGAAGGTCGCTACATCGGTAAATAGTATGTTCTCCAAATATTGATATCATTCTTTACAGACATCAGAACATTCCTATAAAACTGAACACGCTGCTGTAAATCACCTTCATGTAATGCCTGATGAAGAGCCATGTGATGTGGATGGAATTTCCGTTGGTAGAGTAAACGTAACGTTCTTGTTTCACTTTTTCTTACGAACCTGGAAAGTTCTCTTGTGCTCATGACGGGGTTTTCATCGACACGTGCCAACACGTCTTATTGATGCGTCTCGCCCGTAGCAGTCTTTCGTCGGACTCGTGTTGTGGAATTCCAATCACCTCGTGATAAGAGAGGTGTGCAAATTCTTCGTATCGTTTGCCGTGAGATGGGTGTCTGACAATGATACCTTTCACCATACATTTGGACGGCTTGCTTCTTGGCATTTCTGCCACATTCACCGTAAACAAGAATAGCGTCCAGTTTATCCCGATCCGTGTACTTCATTGCGTACGTACAGCCACACACTGCAATATCACCATCACAGATTACGGGTACCGGTGCTGCTATTAGGAAGCGGTCCCGCCAGGATGAACCACGGCGTGTGTTGCTTCCGTGCAGCTGTGAGTACAGGTCCACTGTTCCATGTTACTAGCCCACTCAACTGAATAATTTTGCTCATAATTTCTTGGCGTTTCTGTGTTACTTTTTATTCTAATACTATGTCACTGAATTCCTCTTTGCACGTACTTTCAGATGCCTTTGAAATAAATGTATGTTTCCAGGGAAAAAATCGTATGTGGTTTCATTATTTCTGTCCATACGCGTGTTACAAATAGTCACTTTGAGGAAAATTACTTGCACCCGTACGTAATTTTATTTTGCGAAAACCGTATTTCGTGATCTGCAACCGTTCAGGAAATTTCGAGGATATCCACGTTAGACGGACATCGTGCATAAAGTTTGTAGTTACGGAAATACTTGTACGGACAGCCTGTAATTTCCTTCGGGTCACACGCGATTTTCACATGTGGGGGACGACGTTATCTTGCAGTTGGCCGGCTAAATTTCTCCCGTTTCCTTCACTCTTTCATTGTCGCTGCTTCTTTCCCATCTCATTTCAATCATTTCGTTCTAAATACTTAGGATTTGAATGTTCTCCATAACTATCAACTCCAGCCGCAAGCCCTATTGCTGAAACAATATTGATATTTAATTGAAGATTAGTAGGGCAGTACAATGTTTAAATATAAATGAAGAAAAACATTTAATGCGAAAAATATTTTAAAGTGTTTGAAGTGAAAAATAACTACAAGTATACGTTTCCTGAGAACATTTGTATTTATGATGAAGATAATCCTGAGTAATCCTGAGGAATAAATTGAATTACTACTACTCTCATGTCAAGGAGCCTAATTTTCTCAGCGGAATCTTGAGTTACTTAAAAAAAATTACGAAAAATGCGAGTCAGCCACATTTTTAGTTACAGAAAAAATTAAAAATTTTAACGTTTTAAATAATGGCAGGAAACTGTAAAATTATCTGTATTTGTAAAAAATAAATTTTGTTTATTAAATAAAATAATGGTTACTATTTATACAAATAAATTATGATAATACACTATATTATTTGTGAAATCACTACTTTTTGAAAAGTCTTATTTTACTTATTTGTAAATAAAGGGATAAAATTATGGATATGGAAAGCAAAACTTTTACATTCAATAATAAAAATTGTTTCTTTAATCCTTGGTTTAAAATCTTCGATGTTGTAAAAATTCCTGAATATCTAAATGTAAAAAAGGTTACATATTATACATTCTGAATACGCAACAGGAAAAACACCAGAAAAAAGTAGCTTAAAATACGAAAGAGGAGAGAAATCTTGCTTGTGATTACTACCCGAATAGTATCACTAATTGAGGGCTGCGATGTGTTGCAGTCTGTCATGAATACTGCACTTTACTGTAATGTTTATAGCTTTTCACGCTGTATCGTACAAACCCTTTACGTTAGTAAAAATATTTTTAACTATTTATTAACTGTGAGTAGTGTGTTTTACGTATAGCAGGTATTCATAAATGAACGTATTAGTGTCAGTTTTTATATTCCTATGTAAAGCTCATTTTCGGAGAGCAAAAACTGTTAGTACTGGTCTCATGACCGTTTTCCTGTAAGAAAACTCTGGCGCAGATATTGTAAACTTTTACGGGTTGTAAAGCTTACTTTCATATATATTATTTGGTCATAAAATGATAACGTTGCCGCTGAACGTTCCATAGACACTGGTTACCCAGAAAAATAATGCATGCCAGCACGGTGTCTAGCTAGTATAAGAAGCGATGAAGCTTGGGATTTACTCGCCTTTAGCGTTGCCACGTTACCAGGCTCGAACATACACAATACCACAAGCCATGAGGCACACGTATAAACCAGACAATTATGCAAAGCAGCATATTGACGTATGCATTAGAACAGACCGGCCATCACAATACTTTTCAAACCAGTGCACAGCCAGTAACAGACTGTGAATACTGTCTTCGGAAGAAGTGTCACCTTCTTTGTAAATATGGGGCCGCGATGGTGTAGTGGTAAGACTACACGCCTTACACTTAGGTAAACCGGACTCGATTCCCGGCGGGCTCGCTCCCGGGTTTTCGCATGTCGGAATCGTGCCGGACGATGCCGCTGGTCGGTTGGTTTCCGGGGTTGCTCCATACTCACTTCACTTCAACCTCATCGGCTCTTGAGACCTCTATGTCAAGAGCCACCCAAATCTCTTTATTTAAACACAATTCCTAAAAGTCCATGAGTTTACAACTTTTTTACTTACAGACTTGTAGCAACGAGTCACGTTACACAAGCTGAGAAAGGAGACTTCCGAAAATGCATACTAATTCTGCAATTGTAGATTTATTGTACAATACTAGTTAACAACTGCAACAAGAATAATTTCATGGTTTCGTAAACTACGGTCATTTGGATATTCCACGAAACTGCCGACTGTTTCCGAACAAAAAAAAAAATTTGCAATTTGTTTTTTTGGCAAGTTGTAAAATCTGTTTATTTTGTTTTCAAAGATCCCAGCTGTATCACTCAAAACATTTTCAAACTGTGCAGTACTTGACCAGAATCTCTCCTTAAATTCTAATCAGTTGACTGCCATGAACTTTCTTTGCAAGTAGCAATACTGCTGTCTTACACCTGCAGCAGTGTCCTCGTTATCCACGAAAATCTTGATATTTCAACGTTACATACAGCCATTATAACGTGTGAACCCGAATTAAAATTCAAAAATACATTATGTATTCACTACAGGTATACATTTAAAATATGTCTACATAGTTTTTGAGACTTACATAAAAATCAGCTAGAGTTATCTATTTTCTACAACATAACTTACAAGTTTGTGTTACAAGACTGGTCTACAAGAGTGGAATTTCACTTCTAGCTGCAAGTCTCACACTAGTAGCTACAAGTATGCTCACCTTACAGAAAATATACAAGAGCACAATTGTACTTACAAATTGTAGGATTCGCCGGAGTTTTGTTATAGGGCCCAGGTACACGATAAAATAATTTCTGTGCTTGTTACAAACAATTATTTGGAAACTAGTTGCCAAAGATTTTCTCGTAACTCTACAAATATTAAATTGTATTTTTACAACACATTATTTTAGAAAACATATAAAATAGTTTCTGTAGCTCAATACTAATAATAATTTTAAGTTTACATCACTTGTTAGTTAGAACGCAATGTTAGTATGACACATACCCCGCTAAGATTGTGAGAAATTTACTCTCCATTATTTGTAGTGTTACAATAATATCCTTGCTAACAGTTGCCAAAGAATTCTTTTTACAGATGCAGAAATTTTTTACAGTGTAGTCAGCACAGCAGATCGCAAACTGGTGCGTATTTTTCAAAGCCGTTGAATTAACGCAAGGTAGGTTTCATCGACTACGTTATTTCACGTGCTACACGTAAAATTTTTAACTGTGTTGAGGGGCAAGCAGGCAGGCAGACAGAGGAAATGTTTTTGCACATTTTTCATAAGGGTGAAAATTCTGTTCACGAAACTGCCGTGTCGCCCGTTGTGTTCAAGATCATCAGATTTATTACGTGGTAACTAATATTCCGACATTATTTATACGATGCGAATACACTTCTGCGCGACCAATACCTGAACGTAAATATAACACAAAATTAACTCTTGTGCCTTAAGTCTGTCCTGTTATACGTCCAAAGTGTATTTGTACCTCACATTTTTCGCCTTGATCCTACAGCGAAGTAAGCCCGCATGCGAATACCAACAAGATTGATTTTACATACCAAAATCGTGGGACTCGTTTCCTATCTCCAGTGGGTATTCTCAGTATCTGTTCCGACTGTATATTAATTTAACCCCTCAACGTATACATTAATTTTTCGTTTCACTTGTTGGAAAAGAAAATCATCTTGGTCTGGAAAGTACTTAGGCATTTCTTGTATCAACTGGCATTTTGGAACCTACAGAAATTGTTTCAGTAGATCCATAGCACAAGAAGCAACTTATTACAAAAAATCAAAAATATAATAATTTTTAATTAAAATTAAAATACTCAATATCAGAATGACTGGATTCTGAGACTCAGAAAAAAAGTTATTCCAAGTAAAAAAACGAAGAATTTAATGGTAAAGCCCTGCTTAAATACGAAATTTTTTCTTCAAATGAGTCATTTAACCACCTACGCGATAAAAAGTAGTTTTATTTGTGGCAAGTAGAAAATGTAATTTTTTTTCAGATGAAGTTTGGCGATTGAGTGCGAAATATAATGAGGTTTGTGTGAATGATATTACACTTCTGTCAACTAAACTAGAACATTGAATTATGTGCAGAACATCAGTGAAAATATTATTTAACTATTTATTAACGTGGAGCATTGCCAAGGGAAAGGCGCTGTGTGTATAGGTGCAAGGCTCCGGACTTACGCAGCAATGATCATGATTTCACCTGTTTAGCAACATGTCATACATGAACGAGTAGACTCGGGACAATTTGTTAAGGTGTTAATGCTACCACGTGTATCAGTATACGAGATAGAGTGCTCGGCTCACATTCGGGATGTCTTTGGTTCTACCGTGGTGGCTGCTCTTCCTGGGTGAGAGGGAATTCATGCCTGCAATTATTTTTCAACACCTTTGCCGGCTTAGTTTATTAAGGTGCCCGTTTAGATTTGGTACGTAAAATGGACACCTTTATAATAGTTACTCAGATCTGTCGCTCCTTGGGACCATTTCTTTCTGCCATTTCTGGGCCACGGACACTAGAACTTTACTTTCCGGAAAATACTGAATACCTTTCTTCGAATAACCATGTTTCTAAATTGTTCGCCTGAAGAGGAAAAATAATTGTAACGAAGGATGGAAGATTTTTATTGTAATACAAATCTATCTTAAGAAATTGATACTTTCTGCAATTATGAGAGAAGCATTTGCTTTCACTTCTAGTGATATTAAGTAGGTATAACTGCTATTTAGTTGCATAATCCCTTTTGAAATCAACATGAAATGTATTTTTTTTACTGTTTATTTTTTCTAAGGAGACACTCAGTGACGTTCCGCTAGTAAAATTGGTAAAAATTCCAGCTAATAAAGATTATGTATTATGGTTGTTTTAAGAAAGTGACTGTTAAAATTTTTAAACAGCGCATCTATTTAATTTCACATTTTTATGCACAGAAGTGTTAACATTAGAATTTTACTTACACGTTTATATTCACAAAACTACAACGCATAAATTAAGTGGACTTTCCAGAGATATTGTTAATTTTACATTAGTCGAGAAGATACAGATGGGCAAGAAGCAGTCTTAACAGGTTTCTTTTAGAGGTAGGTAACTCTCACCTCTAAGAATTTCTCTCTCACGAACGATTACAGTACTTAGTGGCGGTGACAGGGTTAACTTCAACATGACCTGGCCTGAGCACTGTATTGCCGGTGTATCACACTCCCAGGGTTATTTTCATGACTGAACATGGCTAGTAAGGCAAACTTCAGAACTAACGTTCTAAGATGTTTTTCGTGTTTAATTCATTGGACTCGTAATAATATGAATATTTTATGAAATATACAAAAAAAATTCTTTTATGTGGTTTTCACTGTTACTGGCCGAAGGCAGGTAGGTATACCGGCGCGATACACGCGATTCTTCAAAACCAACGAGGGATAAACGCGATGGCATGTTACGGCAAGGAAAAGTGGGAACACCCTGAAAAAACTTACTACCCACCGATAACGTCTGCAATGTTTCCTTCACTTGAAAATCCAAGAGATCTCTCGAGGAATCGAAACACGATCGCAGCGTTTGAGAGGCTGACGAGGTAACCACTATTGTAATGATTTAAATATGTTTTTTTGTAATTGGTTAGAAAAACACGCTTGGCGTGAATCCGCGGGGAAATCACCTGTAAACTTCTGTCTTGAGGAGCCTATGATTTCTCAATGGCGGCCGGGATTTTTTTTTCGCAGTCGGGCTAGGCGCTGCACGAGAACACTTTCTCTGAGATCGAACCACTGTCTGCATGATTTCTCATTCACGCATCAGCCAATAAAATAACAGTATCGTGGGTAACATGGTTTCATGTGAAGAGACTGGAAAATTAGTGAGTTAAGTGACTTTTTGCCAAGAATCTTCAGTGTTTTGCATACGCGTCGAAATTATTTGCACATCCCCCGCTATCTTCCAGGGAAGTAATTTTCTTTTGATTGCACGGCAAGCGGTTCGATGACTGTATTGTTTTGGAAGTTCAGTGTCACGTGTTCTTTGGTCCTACTGAATAAATTTGTAAAGTTGCACATAAGTTATTTCGAATTTAGCATGCGCTACTAACTTAAGAGTTGAAATTCCAGTGTATGTGTATTTATGAAACGTCCACTCAGGTATCTCAAACTCACCTTGCACATGCCCGAAAAAACGGCCACAGCGCGATAGCATCATGACGTGAAAGGTATTGATTCGAATAAGCATGTAATAAAATAAACATTGAAGTATCTTCCTCATTGATAGTCGCACACAAGGTGCTTATTTAGATCATCGGAGTCATTCAGCAGTTGAATAATGTTAATGAAAAGTGTCTTGCAAGAGATGGCCTGAACTGTTTTGATTAAAGTAATTTACCTTGCACCATTTAATTGTAATGCATTCGGTATGGCAGGTAATCCGTCTTCGGAGGCGTAGTCTTAAATTATTAGTTTTTAGTAACTTTTCCAGTGAGAAATGTCCGCTGATAGTAAGTGCAGGGTGGGAAGGCGGAAGAAAAACAGCAGTAACAAGCTTTAGATGAGTAGCTTCCCTCCATTTAGGGCTTATTTAAATACCTTTTTAACCAAACTGCATCATTTACATTACAAAATCGAAGACGCTCATGGCGTGCAAGGTTGCGTAACAGATTTGTTTCAAATGTGCGCGGGTGGCCACTGTGGCTGAGCTGTTAGACCGCTCGCCTCTCACCAAGACGAACCGGGTTCATTCCCCCGGCCGGTTCACTCCGGATGCTCGCAAGTGGGAATCGTGCCGGACGATGCCGCTGGTCGGCGGGTTTTCTCGGTGATCTCCCGTTTCCCCACCCCTTCGTTCCGGCGCTGCCCCATACTCACCTCACTTCATCCTCATCGGCTCTCAAGACCTCGCTGTTAAGAGTCGCTCAAATCTCTTCACTCACCCTAAATGCGTTTGGTTTCTATTACATCCGTATTTTCTCATGCAAAACTAATATTATCAAAAAATGAATGTGGCCTTTTAACATTGTCATAAGTGTCACAAGAGTAATGGGAGAAAAACGAGATAGATTACAAAATATTTTTTTAAGCTGCCCTGTGTGATCAACAGGCTTGGATGTTGAAATGTTTAAAATGAAAGTTGTGTTTGGTAAATGTCTGTAAATCTAAGAGGGCAGAGGGACCGTTCCACCTTTAGTCACTTGGCTCATCACACTATGATG
The DNA here is from genome assembly GCA_002778355.1 of Clitarchus hookeri. NCBI lineage: Eukaryota > Metazoa > Arthropoda > Insecta > Phasmatodea > Phasmatidae > Clitarchus > Clitarchus hookeri. Next base: position 120,015 of record NQII01005949.1, read on the forward strand.
CCACAGTTGAACAGAATCATCGATTGCATGCAGAGAAGTCTGGCAGCGGTCCACTAAACCAATTCCGAAAACTCGGGAAATCTCTTGTGATTTCTTCCCTTCTATTTCGAAGGTTTAGCACAATAATTAATTTTTCCCTGGATTTCGGCAGTTTTTGTCTTAAATAAGAAATTATTATTTTGTAAATACGCAATTGCAGATGTATTTCGTTACAGAAAACCATTAATATTTTTTCTTATAATTTGTTTCCCCATTGCAAGTACCGTTCAAAGAATATATTCACGATGGGTGCCACCAACTCTAGATACTCCGACACAAGGAACTTTCTCCTCCTATTCCTCCCATTCATTCTATTCCTCCTATTCCTCCCGTTCTTCCCATTCCTCCCAGGCGCACATGCAGGAAACTCGCCTAGGCCTCTTCCCAGGCCCGCGCGCAAAATCAGTTACATCACAAATCAATAAAAAATATTTACAATAAATAACCGGAATAAAAATCTTAAGTAAAATTTTGGATGAAATAAGTAAAAAGGAAAAATCCTAACAATCAAATAATAATAAATAAAATGGAACATAAATATTATTTGAAGAATAAGTTATTTTCGATATTCGTTATTTGTTATTGAACTGGCCAAGAGATTTTTTTTAATACTAAAAAATTATGCCAAATAACTAAAAAAAAAACAATTTGAGAAATAGAATAAAAATACTTGCTAAGGCAAGGCCAGGGAAAACACGGGTAGTCACTTTACACCTACATGCTGATTGCTGAACCTATTAACGATCTTATTTGTTGTACGTGACCTTCCGTAATATCTTTCTCGTATTGCAAAATAATTATTATATGACTCAAAGCATCAATCTTTAAGCAATATTTCATACATTTTTAAATGTTGTCTGTTACACATAGATAGGGCCACCTTTTTTTTTTCGCGAAAAGATTCCACAACTATTTGTACTGCAAAACACGACAGTTCAGAACGAGTTTCGGGGTTGGGTGATTTTAACTCGTTCGCGTTTTAGGTATCTGTCTCCGAATCACAGGCGTACAGTATCGAAGTAACTTATTTCTGATTGGTCAGTCAAGTAAGAAAATGTCTAATCACAGAGACACGCCACCAATAAGCAAAAAAATACTGCTTGTATGTCCGTAGGGTATTTAAATATATTGCGTGGGGAAATTTTATTGCGGAAAAATATGTTGGCCCTGCACATAAATAACTTTTGGCCTTTTCCCAATACAAAATAAACACTCTTTGAAGACAGTCTTTCGTTTACTCCCCCGTATAAAATTTCTAAGGCTCAAATTTTCTGCATGGTAGACAACCCCCTCCCCACCCCCCGCCCATGCAACTTGAGACCGCCACTGTATTCGCGTTTCATCTGCACGGCCGATACTTCATCAAACGACACACCACGGTAATTCGCCTTTGTCTACTTGTGCAGCGGTGGAGGTTAACCACGCCTGTCCCTCCAGAGCAGTCACTGGTCCTCCGCGGCTCTTCAAAGCGTGTTCGTACCTTCCCGGGGTAAACGCCCCTGTCCTAGTGTAAACGTTTACCTACCACCACCACTACAACCCCCCATGTTGTCCATGTCCTGGAGAGGGTTGGCTCCTACTGCGCCATCCGGAAATGTCCACCCCTCCGCCCCGGCAGACCCCTTTCGTACGATGCGGACGAGGTAATTCCGCTGCCCCGACGTCAGTGTGTCCCGTACCACGTTAAGGCTTTATACTTAGGGGGGGTGGGGGATATAAAAATGTTTTCGATGGGCCCGCAGCACGCTAACGGGCCGTGCACACGAGGTACAATCTTCCGACCGGAAATTCCCGCCCCTTTAACAACCACCCTGCGAAACCCCTCTCCTGGTCCTCTTCCCTCTCCAGCCGGGGAAACCAGCCAATACCACGTCCCGTGACAGGCACCGGCATCAACGTGGTCCCTGGGGCGAAATTTCACTGTTCCTCCGTCGGGAAAAACGGGACCGCTGTGGTGTAGTGGTTAGACAACTCGCCTCCCACCAAGGCGAACCCGGTTAGATTCCCGGCGGGGTTGCCCCCAAGATTTCTGGGAATTGTGCCGGACGATGCAGATGGTTGGCGGGTTTTCTTAGGGATCTTCCGTTTCCCTCACCATTTTATTCCGACGCTGCTCCATACTCGCCTCGCTTCACCCACATCAGCTCTCAAGACCTCGATGTTAAGAGCCGCTCAAATCTCCTCACTCACTCTTCACTCACTCCGTCGGGAAAGCAGACGGGTTAGGCTGGTTGCATTCGTCAGTCGTCCGTCCGTCCGGCGTTCACGAGATCTTCAATCAATCGCTGGGCAATTTTTTTTATATCAGTCCATCCGTCAAATATTTACCAAACTTTAAATTTCGACGAACGGACGGATGAATCACCGCCTCCTGACAATAATCCTTTGATGTGAATACGCACTTTAAAGTAAAATTCAAGGCGGTGTATCTGTGATCATTTATCTTTGGTGGTAGAGTCAGGAATTTCAAATGTAAAAGTATTCTGCACACTTTCTTACCACGTAAAAAAATTATTTCCACAAAATATTTCTCTCATGAAATCGTATTTACAACCAGAATATATCTCCAACTAAAGAAAGATCGTGATAAGTAGTCGAATGGAAATTTTCGCCGTGCAGAATGATTTACGGACGACCTATTGTTGTTAATCGCTTTCAAGTGACGGATGAAGAAAACATAGACTAAAAATGAGATAGACCGATCTCGCTGGCTGCGCACAACCAGTCTCCGTGTCCTAACATTGAACTGCTTTTCTGCCAACACGATTTGCAAAAACGGCGTGGATTGGATTTGAGGTTCGAACACTGATTAGTAAACAAGTGCTTCGAGGAATCTGTAATACTTCTAACCAATTGGTAATATATTATCATAAAATTCAAATTATGGAAGGTATTATGTCCATATAATAGTGTTAGTGTTTTGAAATTTTAGATGTAAACGAACGCATTCGTCACTGTCGATCATGTGACTTCGACAGTTTTGTTACTTCAGGGTAGGTCAATGTCGGGTACATGCATGGAAGACTAATAATCCTTCTACCTCATCTTCAGTTAATGAAAAAAAAACAGATGCATAACTTCTAGACAGACGGACGACTGATGGATGCGACGGAGTATCGTGAGTCCAGACTTGCAGCTTCAACCTCTTTCCCTCGTTCTTGCGATATCACAGATCCAACTTTGCACGTACGAATCTCTTCAGAACAACAAAACCTACATACGCCTGTCGCGCCGGCCTCTCGGAGGATGCCTACCAGTTTCGCTGTTGAATGAGGACTTTGAAAATAATTTTTTTTAAAAACGTTGGCCTGTTTGTAACTACTGTAGACCAAGGATGAGGTGTACCGATTATCCTCTTCTTCTGCTTAAGTATAGGCTGTTCACGGTAAAGTGAGCACTTTTGAAGTCCTAGTTACTTTTTCCCTTCAGACGTTTGTTATCCTTTAACCAGTTTTTAAAAATAAATATTGCCATGTTAGTTATATACAAAGAGTATATATTCCATCGCACTCGGAAATTTATGTCTAAGGCTAAAATTAAATATATTTATTAACTTCTATTCCAAATGAGCGGTCTTTCAAAAGTGCTCACTTTACCGTGAATATTTTATACCCGACACTGACCTACCCAAACACCGATACACCGGTCAATGTCGCATGGTCACCGCTGATGAACGTGTTTTGTTTAAATACTTAATCTTCAAAATTTAAGACGTTTTATTTGAGTAAAATTCTTTTATGCTCTATTCGCGGTTTCTTCACACTTTTTGAATTTAAAATTTGAAAAATAACCCCACGTATGACGTGTTCGGTTATTTCATAAATATGCCATGTATCACTAGCGTTTTATATTTTCTGTTAACGTAAAACTATCTTGTTTCTCCGTTAAATTGAACTTTTACTTCTATTTTGTTTATNTCAATCGCTGGGCAATTTTTTTTATATCAGTCCATCCGTCAAATATTTACCAAACTTTAAATTTCGACGAACGGATGGATGAATCACCGCCTCCTGACAATAATCCTTTGATGTGAATACGCACTTTAAAGTAAAATTCAAGGCGGTGTATCTGTGATCATTTATCTTTGGTGGTAGAGTCAGGAATTTCAAATGTAAAAGTATTCTGCACACTTTCTTACCACGTGAAAAAATTATTTCCACAAAATATTTCTCTCATGAAATCGTATTTACAACCAGAATATATCTCCAACTAAAGAAAGATCGTGATAAGTAGTCGAATGGAAATTTTCGCCGTGCAGAATGATTTACGGACGACCTATTGTTGTGAATCGCTTGCAAGTGACGGATGAAGAAAACATAGACTAAAAATGAGATAGACCGATCTCGCTGGCTGCGCACAACCAGTCTCCGTGTCCTAACATTGAACTGCTTTTCTGCCAACACGATTTGCAAAAACGGCGTGGATTGGATTTCAGGTTCGAACACTGATTAGTAAACAAGTGCTTCGAGGAATCTGTAATACTTCTAACCAATTGGAAATATATTTTCATTAAATTCAAATTATGGAAGGTATTATGTCCATATAATAGTGCTAGTGTTTTGAAATTTTAGATGTAAACGAACGCATTCGTCACTGTCGATCATGTGACTTCGACAGTTTTGTTACTTCGGGGTAGGTCAATGTCGGGTACATGCATGGAAGACTAATAATCCTTCTACCTCATCTTCAGTTAATGAAAAAAAAACAGATGCATAACTTCTAGACAGACGGACGACTGATGGATGCGACGGAGTATCGTGAGTCCAGACTTGCAGCTTCAACCTCTTTCCCTCGTTCTTGTGATATCACAGATGCAACTTTGCACGTACGAATCTCTTCAGAACAACAAAACCTACATACGCCTGTCGCGCCGGCCTCTCGGAGGATGCCTACCAGTTTCGCTGTTGAATAAGGACTTTGAAAATAATTTTTTTTTAAAACGTTGGCCTGTTTGTAACTACTGTAGACCAAGGATGAGGTGTACCGATTATCCTCTTCTTCTGCTTAAGTATAGGCTGTTCACGGTAAAGTGAGCACTTTTGAAGCCCTAGTTACTTTTTCCCTCCAGACGTTTGTTATCCTTTAACCAGTTTTTAAAAATAAATATTGCCATGTTAGTTATATACAAAGAGTATATATTCCATCACACTCGGAAATTTATGTCTAAGGGTAAAATAAAATATATTTATTAACTTCTATTCCAAATGAGCGGTCTTTCAAAAGTGCTCACTTTACCGTGAATATTTTATACCCGACACTGACCTACCCAAACACCGATACACCGGTCAATGTCGCATGGTCACCGCTGATGAACGTGTTTTGTTTAAATACTTAATCTTCAAAATTTAAGACGTTTTATTTGAGTAAAATTCTTTTATGCTCTATTCGCGGTTTCTTCACACTTTTTGAATTTAAAATTTGAAAAATTACCCCACGTATGACGTGTTCGGTTATTTCATAAATATGCCATGTATCACACGCGTTTTATATTTTCTGTTAACGTAAAACTATCTTGTTTCTCCGTTAAATTGAACTTTTACTTCTATTTTGTTTATNGCGTTTTATATTTTCTGTTAACGTAAAACTATCTTGTTTCTCCGTTAAATTGAACTTTTACTTCTATTTTGTTTATAAATTTTAACATTTCATGTACAAATAATGTGTATGAAAAACAGTGATAAAATAGGTGTGTTGGTAACGCCGAGTAAGTAATAGTTCTTGTGCAAAAAATTATTCCAACGAGTGCGCACGAATGCGGTGCGTTGCCGCTTTCGTGTAATTTTCTAGACTTTGATAAGCTTTGTTTGCACGAGGCGGAGGAATATCCTGGAAACATAAAATCAGCAGGGATTCAGAAAAGTTGGAAGTAACCGCCAATGGAAGATACCACCTTAATGGCATTAAAAAAATTGGTTAGAGGAAGATTACAAACATCTCAAAATTGTTTACATATACAATACTCTAACCTCAAATCCTATGCACGTCGTTGATGATAGTCGCATTGGCAGTGAAGCAGTGCACCGCAGGGACACGGAGTATGGCTATTGAATACCTTCGGGCGCGCACTTCACCGTGTTATTCCCCTTACGGTGACTGCATTCGTATTACTGGAGACTTTTAACAGGGAAGTTCCGAATTAAGAGAGTAGTATAGACTGAATCATTTTCTGTGAAATAGTTGTATTTGAGAATATACGTATCTCGGTAAACAAATGTTCTGAATATATTACTTTTTGCAAGAAAAGGTTAAAAAAAAAAAGTTGNAAACCGGGTTAGATTCCCAGCGGGGTCGCTCCTGCATTTTCGCATGTGGGAATCGTGCCGGACGATACCGCTGGTCTGCGGGGTTTCTCGAGGGTCTCCCGTTTCCCTCGCTCTTGCATTCCAGCGCTGCGTCATTCTCATTTCTCTTCAGCTCCATCGGTTCTCAAGACCTCNTCGAGGGTCTCCCGTTTCCCTCGCTCTTGCATTCCAGCGCTGCGTCATTCTCATTTCTCTTCAGCTCCATCGGTTCTCAAGACCTCAATTTGAAGAGCCGCTCAAATTTCTCCACTCCAGTTCGCTCCTCTCAACTCGCCTCTATTTGACATTCAGTGCGGACACCTATTACTTTACGGTGTTATAATATAAATAAAAATGTACTGCGTGTTCACGTACTCTTAAATGGAAAAAGTTGAAACTGCTCGATATGAACGAACTCTACTGCAGAATTGTTGCATTTGAATCAGTAAAATTATACTAATCATTTTAGATGCTTGTATACACTTATTAAACAGTGATATATATTAATTCCTACCGAAATTGCACTGGCCTGGCAATACAACCTAAATGCATTACACAGATTCATCAGTAGATAACAGCTCATTAACTAAAGATACAGAAAAATAATTCTACTGATTGAAAGCAAAGTTTTAGTTTTTAGAGTGCATTCTTTCACGCAGCGTCTACCGAAATTTTTCATGGTTAAAAATGACTGTGAAAAAAATGTTATTATTGTCCATTCGCAGTTTTTTANCAGCGTCTACCGAAATTTTTCATGGTTAAAAATGACTGTGAAAAAAATGTTATTATTGTCCATTCGCAGTTTTTTAACTGTTTTTAAATGAAACCTTTGAAAACTCACCCTACGCATTAAGTGCTTAATTCATCCCTAAATAAATCGTGTATCGCAAGCGTTTTATGCTTATGTTTATACACTGAAGAGCCTTTTTTTTTTTTTTTCTAGTACAGCAGCCTAATACCGTGTAGGGACCCCGCCAGCACGCAGAAGTGCCGCAAGACGACGTGCCATGGACTCGAATAATGTCTGAATGTATGCAGGAGGCAATTTACACCAGGACTCCCACAGGACAGTCCACAAATCCATAGGAGTGCGAGGCGGTGGAGATCTCTTCAGAACAGCACGTTGAAAACGTTGCAAGGCATCCCAGATATGCTCAATAATGTTCATGTCTGGTGATTTAGGTGGTCTATGAAAGTGTGTTAAGTCAGAAGAGTGATCCTGGAGCCACTCGGTAGCAACTCTCGACGTGTGAGGTGTCGCATTGTCCTGCTGGAATTGTCCACGTCCGTCGGAATGCACAATGGACATGAATGGGTGCAGGTGATCAGACAGGATGCTTACGTATCTGTCACCTGTCAGCCATATCTAGACGTGTCAGGGGTCCCATTTCACACCAACTGCACACGCCCCATACCATTACAGAGCCTCCACCAGCTTGAACAGTCCTCTGTTGACATGTAGGGTCCATCGATTCATGAGGATGTATCCATATCCGTACACGTCCATCCGCCCGATACAATTGGAAACGAGACTGGTCAGGCCAGGCTACGTGTTTCCCGCCATAAACAGTCCAATGGCGGTGTTGGTGGTCCCAGACGAGGCGAATAGCTTCGTATCGTGCAGTCAACAGCGGTACACGAGTGGGCCTTCGGCTCCGAAAGCCCATATCAATGATGGTCCGTTGAATAGTTCGCACGCTGGCACTTGTTGATGCCCCAGCATTGAAATCTGCGCCAATTTGAGAAAGGGCTGCAAATCGGTCACGTTTAATGATTCTCGTCAGTCGTCGTTTGTCCCGTTCTTTCACGATCTTTTTCCGGCCGCAGCGATGTCGAAGATGTGATGTTTTACCGGATTCCCGATATTCACGGCACACTCGTGAAATGGTCGTACGCGAACATCCAAATGTTATCGCTACCTCGGAGATGCTATGTCCCATCTCTCGTGCGCCGACTATAATACCACACGTTCAAACTCACTTAAATCTTGATAACCTGCCATTGTAGCAGCAGTAACATATCTAGCAACTTTTCCAGACGCTTGTTGTCTTACATGGGCGCTGCCGACCGCATCGCGTTACTCGGATTGATTCCATACCTCTGTTATTTGCATACGCACGCCTATGCCAGTTTTTTGGCTCTCCAGTGTACTTAAAGTACTTAATGTTTGGTTAAAACTAACTTTTACTTATATGTTATCTATGAATCATGATAATTAATTCACAATGGATATTAATAAATACAGGGAGAAAATAGTTGTACTGGTAATGCATAGCAAGAAATAGTGCTTAATGCATCATATTATTGCACTGAATGCCCACGAATGCGGCGCGTTGTCCCTTTGGTGTAATTTTCTAGACTCGGTTAAGCTTTGTTTACATGAGGCGGAGGAATATGCTGGAAGAAGAACTTCAGCAGGGCTTCAGAAAAGTTAAAATAACCGTGAATGAACTATAACAATGATTGATACCTCGCACACGTGGCGGACTTATCAACACTGGACACTGTTTCAAGATATGTACAGTTCAGACCGTTAAAGCCATTTTGTGTGCAACACCCCAGATATAGGACACTTTGACTGGAAGCGTTAAGGTTGCTGGCCACCAAATATTAATTATTTTATACTTTTCCGAAACACCATTCAACTTGCAAACATTACTTATGAGTACGTTACGTGCAAAATTCGCAGTAATATTTGGCATCAGGCTAAACATCGCAGTACTATAATCGTATATACTGGAGCCTGCGTCTTTTACCCATTGACTGCTGCACAGATGTGAAATAACTCCCTTGCGCGTGATTGGGACTTACAATTGTGACGTGTTCATTATATGGTGCAGAGTTACCCAGGGCGTGTCAAATAAAGAATGGTCCAATGGGAAACGTATTGAAAAGCTACATGTATTTTAATTTTAAAATGTCGTCAAATAATAACACGAATTTGGCAGGTCTCTACTTATAAGTACTCTTTCTTCGCATAAAAAAATTTTCAGATCATATTTTTTTGCATTATGGCATGTCGAGACCAGAATTAGGGTCTTTTTGGGTCGTAGGAAACAAATAAAATAACCGAAATGATTTGCAGAAGATTTTACAAGTGAGACTGAAAGGTTACGTATAAATTTAGTTTATGATAANTAAAATAACCGAAATGATTTGCAGAAGATTTTACAAGTGAGACTGAAAGGTTACGTATAAATTTAGTTTATGATAAGATTAGCAAAACTTCTTAAAAAAAATACTGCTACTATTTAATAACATGCAATCATTTCCTTGTTTTTGAGCACTTAAAAAAATTGCGAAGTAATTTGAAAGCATGATTTTAAAGATTTAAANTAAAATAACCGAAATGATTTGCAGAAGATTTTACAAGTGAGACTGAAAGGTTACGTATAAATTTAGTTTATGATATGATTAGCAAAACTTCTTAAAAAAAATACTGCTACTATTTAATAATATGCAATCATTTCCTTGTTTTTGAGCACTTAAAAAAATTGCGAAGTAATTTGAAAGCATGATTTTAAAGATTTAAATGTAAATCATCTCATTTCGGTAAATGTGTGAATTTTTTTTATTTGTGCGTCCCAAAATTGCGAATTTGACTGGCCAATGTGTAAAAAAAATTTGTTGTCTTAAATTTTTTTTATGCAAGGAAATAGTACTTGTAAGTAATGTCTACAGCATAAACAGCATTTCGTACAAATATAAAATAATTAATTTTTCTGTGACCAACGCCCTTAAAGGTCGCCCACGTTGCTTTGTAGTGTTCTGGTATGACTCTGCAGAGTATAAAATGTTTATACTGTAAATAGCCTTAACGTACTCACTTTTAAGCTGGAAGCATAACAGGCGTTGAGTTTACCATCTGAACTTACTCTGCACTGACATCCTAAAACGGTAAGCACATCTACGGTTTGAGATTCGAACATGGAAGCCTTGCTACGAAGGTAACGCCGTAGAACCTAGATAGTTAACAATCACAAGGATGTTGCTGATGCGCAGTTCGATTTTTGGTAAACTAGCGAACCGACCCGGCTTCACCCGGTAACAATTAAGTTATTACAGTGATACTTTGAAAGACAAAAATTGTTACTGTCGGTCATCCTTATAAGATAAATATATGCTATCTCGGAATTTTCTGTAGACCTATTTTGCAGCTACAGTTCTGTAGCACATTAATTTGATGTATCGCTTATGATTTAGTCAGCGCAAGACATGTAAGCGCCTTAAAAGAGGTTTTTTACGACTTGATTACAAACGGTTTGACATTTCTCTACTATTCTTAGATTAAATATAAATACATTACACACCAGAACCTTCCTCAATAAATTCTCTAAATGATGTTGAAAACCGCATCAAAATATATCAAGGAGTTTAGAAGTACTAAGCGAATACACAGACAGACGCGGATAAGCTACTTTGTTTTATACTATTTAGTGATAAGTTTTGAATCCTAGCCTTCCAAGCAACGTGGTAAGAAATTATCTCTGCCCACTAGGTCTGAGCAGTTTTCGAACTCATGTGTGACGGACTTAAAATATAATACACAGGTTTTTAATTAATCCGATTAGCTAAAAAATTCTTAAGGCAAATTTTCTCGAGAAATAGGCATGGTTTCGAAGACTCGTGGCTGAATATGTTATCATTAATTGAGTTGTATGCTTTATTATCTGAGCACTGCCAACATTTTTAATTATACAATGTAACTTTCTTGTCACCGAGTTTGTTCGGGGTTATAAAAATTCTTATTATTCACCAATGCTTAAACCCAAAACAGAAACATTGTGAAGAGTTAACCAATTGAACTGGCTAGTCATGTTAGCAGATTTATATATAATTACAATTATTAATTGTTTTTTGTATTGCCATTAGTTAAAGTTTATCAATCAAAATGAAATATTTAAATTTTTCTTTATAAATACATACATCAGAGAACGGTTTCAGTGTAAAAATATTCAAACCTTTGTAAAAGAGATTAAAATGCTCTCGCAGCAGTATTTCGTTTGTGATAATTTTTTTCCCCCATTTCTGATCGGCTGCTAATATTAAATCCTTTAATGGCAATTACTTTTTAATGAACTCAACCGTGATATTAATGAGCGTTTCCATTCAATAGGATTTAAAAACGGTTTGGAAATATATAGCGGTGTTTTACGTCGAAAAGAAATGGTAATTCCGCTTTGATAATCTACATTGGGTCAGGACATGTATTAATGTATATTCTAGTTCTCAAACTCGTTAAAGATTTTACTTCTTGTTTTTTAGAAGTGTTTTGTAAATGTCAGTGGTATTTGTCTACCTAGCCTCCGGCTGTGCCTGACACAATTTGAAAATAAAAACTGTCATATGTATATTTATGCATCATACATCTTACAAAAACTGAGACAATTTCTAAACAATTATACACGTTGCAGAATTTTCCAAATATGCAATAACGAACGCAGCAGCTATATTAATTAAACAAAATTAGAGGACGTCAAAACTATGCTCAGAATATGATTAGAAATTCAGGCTAAGTTGATGGTCTGGTATCGACATGGAATAGAAGTCAAGCTGATAACGGACGGAAATAGCCAAAGTCTCCACAATATTATATAAGTACTCTGGGAACGAAAGCTCATAACTATCTAGAGTAGCTGTGAAGATTTACAAATCCTTCTCATTAAGAAAAATTGTAAATTAAGAACTTTAGCCATATTTGAACTTAAATATTTTATTTGAAATTTACTTTTAAACATTGCATTAGTTATAGGTTACGAGGTAACATAAAACATACTCAAATTAAGGCCTCACAAAATCTAAAATGACTGCCGCCCAAATTATTGCCGAGGGTGGGAAGAATATATATTTCACTTCACTGCGTCGCGGTCGTCTACTAGTCTAGAATTCTCAGCTGATGGAAGTGCTTTGCTCTAATGTTGATAAATAACCACCAGAACTTGAGGAGTAGGTATATTATACTGTATATAACGCCTTTAATACAACCTGTTTTCAAACCATATCTTTAAACTCTTTTTCAAAGCTCAAACGATTTCTTTCCCATCACCGACGGTAAAGAGTCCTTACACGAGGTCATTTAATTATTATTATTATAAACCGATAATTCTTCTTAGACTGTCGCAGACACGTTCCAAATACTCTCCTTAGTAAATGGTGATTGCAAAGAGAATAGATTCGTTTGAATAAACAGAATATTAAGCAAATTTTTGTGTAGTAAATTTATGGTTGTTTTTCCAATGTTACTGATCATTAAACAAACGTTACTTTTAATATCAAAAAAATTTTGAGTTATCTGCATAATTGTTTAATTAACGCAACAATAGCTGATTACAAAAAAAATCCTTTGTTGAAAAATGTACAATTACATGCAAATATCCAAATGCATAATTTATTTAGAGCAAATAAAATTTTTCCTCGGGTAAATACACCAAAAGGTCGAGATATTTGAATTTATTATCGTTAACCGTTTTCGTGCAATTAGCGGGAAATAATACACAAAACGAAAGAGTTTAATTTGTGTTGTATTTGACCACAGGACACAAAAAAAACCTCCTTACTTCAACCTCCCCCAGCAGGCTGTAAAATACCATCAGCTAATTACGGCCTGAGCACCTAAGCACTGCGTGAAAGAGGAGACAATCTTCAAGCATAGTGCACATCCGTAACTGTGAACCAGCGAATTAAGTATTGATTTACATTGCACTTTTAGTTTGTATTTTACACGTATTCACTAATGTACACATATATTTATATTATATATCGATATATTTATGTAGTAAATTTAACTAAAAAACTAATTACTACTAGTTAGTACTTAACCCACTGAAAACTCATTGTTCATAATTGTGTACATAATGCACAGGAAGATTATTATTCAGCTGGCACTTTACACGGCAAGGTTCAATGCTGAATGGTGTTCTCTGTGGATAGATGATTCCCAAAGCTGGTTTATGTTTTAAAATACGAAAGATTCTTACTTCTACAGCGGGGCACATTCTTCAGTTTATTGTTTGTGATAACGTAATAAATTCTGTGAAATCATAAATTAAATTGGGACTGAAATGTTTAATTTATTGACTCGGTAGAACCTAAAAAAAAAATAGGATGAAGTTTTACACGCTGCCAGTGTGTGCCCCTTGCATGTATTCTTGCACGGTAGCATGAACCAGTTCACAGTTCTGGAAGCACTATATAATCATATATGCGTGATGTTTGGTACGATATCCGTAAAGATATATTTGTTGAATGGATGTACTTCCCCATGTAATATATCCTAACGACGTGTTGTTTGACTGAAAATTTACCTTAAAAAAATTATGAAAGTGTTCTTGCAAAAGATAAATATCATGGAAACCATATTTACTGCTTCTTCATCTTCCGTAGAGTATTAGCAGGCTGTCAAAACACTTCCGTTGTATATTAAATCCTTTTCTATTCTTCTCAAATCACTGATTCTATTCGCATTGAAGAATAATACTTATTTTATGTATTTTCTTTCGCGCACGTTTTCTAGAAGTTCGTCATAGTGTGGTTATAAAATTTAACATTAGTTTAACGTTATATTATATAATTTTGTACTACTTTGTAAGAAGACTTCCATGTTTCATAATTTTTTTATTTAATCACTTGTGTATAGCATACTTTTCAAACCGCGTTATTGCTATATTGTATGCTTACGTTACAAATTATTGTTCATACATCGCAACCTCATTTCAGTATAAATTATGCCGAGCTGACAAGAAATTAAAATATTTTTGCTCAGCTTTGTTTGTGAGAATTTCCTACTACAAAAGGGACATAGTCAGCATTCTCTTTCAGGAGAGGCTGACTTATAAGATTTACTCTGGCAGTGGTCATTTAGAGGCTAAAATGTTGAGTTGTTAGGTACATACCATATAAGTACTATAATGTTCAATAGCGCAGAGGTTTTTAAATAATTTATAAGTTATGCTTTTATTAAAATATTATTGCTCCACAAGTTAATGATAATTATAATTGGCATTAATTCTTGAATCCTAAACTTAAAAAATAAATCGCTATCACTGCAACCGGTACTGTCGATAGAAATTTTTATTTGCTACAAAGGTAACCTTGAATTATTTTCTGCTAGAGTGTGATTCATTTATGATTTCGTCACATCTGTGGAGGGGCTTCGGCCATAACCCATGCTTGGCTATGTGCCTGCGTTGTACTGAACATACTTTAAGTGTGTTTGTTTAATATTTGCATTTATTTAACCTTCTGCTTCCTCCAGCTAGTCCACACTGCTATCTCCAACGTAACTACATAGGTAGTGGTTCAAGCTTATGTCAGAAGCCCTGTACACATTTTGTTTTCGCACGAAGAATATTCTTTCATCGGTAAAAACATAGGCGAATAAGCGTGACACAGCTTTCAATGTAAATTTATAAATGCTTTTCAAAATGTGTTTATTACGTAGTGTAACTTCATTCAGATTGCAAAATCTCTTAAATTTTTAAATCACTCTTTGAAATTGTGCATTTTAACATCTTCTTTTAAATTGTACCAACCCTATTAATTTTAGTATTTAGACCATTTACTAAGTTTATGTAAGTTTTGTATTGTTCCATGTAGTAATTTCCTTGCATAATCTTAAAAACGTTTTCTATATAATCTGCACATCCATAAAAATACAAATATTGTCGACATAATATGTCGATAATTGTTCTCAACAGTCGACTTCGGATTCGATATATAATATCGAATATGAAATCGTCTGTTGAGAACAATTTATTTGTATAGTAGTTATTGGTATGATGTCCGATTAAGAATAATTGATAAACTCAAATCTGCACCGTGAGCCTTTTTCCAGATTTCCCTAATCGTGATCGAGTTCAAGGTTATCATCTTTAGTTCCCCTGTAATTTCTGTCCTGCAGGGTCCCACGGGCATATGCCAACACAGTTCGGCTAGTTGACGTAGGTTGCTAAAGGTTAAAAATGGAGCCTGGAAATGCACCGTGCTAAAACCGTAAACGTACTTAAATATGACGTTATTAAAACGCGCAGATAAAAATCTTGCGCCGCAAGCCGGAGACTCAGAACTTTTAATGAACTTATTTGAATTGCAGATGCAATGCTCTTTCAAAAAACATTAAAACATATTTCGCAGCTTTCGGTAAGGGAAAAATCGCTCTATTTTTTATAATCACTTCTTCTAAGACTTTGAAGGAAATTCTTTATCATCAGATAAAGATTTAAAAATAATTTTCAGCTTTTTCGTAATTTTTTTTTATTTCTGTTAAAAATATAGGAACGGTTGCATTTAAAGTTAGAGTGCCACGCATTTGTGTACATATTCAGTTAAGAACAATAAATGGGCAAGTACAGCGAGAGACTGTATTCTGTTATTCGTTTTCGTGTGTCTCATATTTATGGTAAATCATATAATTTTCTTCCATATATACACATTTTCCAAGTAGATGCTCTTTCATTGAAACATGTACATATAAATGTCTGTAATTCAAGTGGTTTCCGTAGACGTAATATGTACGTGATTCCAGAGCAGACCCCATATTCTCTCGAAGAATGGACTGCTGTGCCATCTCCGCTACCAATAAGCGATAAATGGCCAACGGTCGCGTTGGAGGGACGAGGCACACTACGCATATTCAATGTGGCCATTCACTTGGAGATCGTATCTAGGCCATTACATATAGACGAAGGAGACTGTGTTGATGAACCCGGCTGCGTAACAAGTTTACTTATCCTTGCGTAAGGAAATTTGCTTTAAAGTTAAAAATGATTAAGAGTGAATTGAATCGTGATGAACTTTAGCTAACGAAATCAAAATTTAGAATCACGACTGGCAGCGAGAAGCGTCTTGAACGCGACTCTTCGTATGAAGACCATGAAGAACCTGTGAAGCTGCCAGATAGGAACAGCAAAGTTTTCAACAGCGAAGGATTAGTTGAATATTTCAAGGTCCGCCCCAATACAATATCTCTATCAAACTCAGTAGGTGCATTGCATGTGTTTGTTTCAACGAATGCGGTTCCATCTCTGAGGAGTAAGTAGTTTGCGATGTGGTGACTGTATGGAATGCAATATTTAAAAAAACTCTTTAAAATTGTAATTTCCCCAGTTGTTTTAAGACATAAGCCTTTCAGTAACTTTTCCAAGCAAATCTTTCATTTGTTGAAAATAATATTTATACTTAATGGAAACCAATTTTAATGACTGCTAAAAATATTGTCATCTTTTTAAAATGGCATTGTACATAAAAACGACACGTGGTTTCTATACTTTTATATATATTTATAGAAATTCATTTTATTGTACAATAGTAATTCTAACCTGTTAGGAGTTATGAAATAAACGTAGGTACTTGAAACATGCGTCGTAAACTAAAGGAAAACATGTTTCTGCATTGTCCTTTGCATGATAGTATCACGCATTCTATTTAATACTATAAAGTCATATATTTGCTAAAAAATTTGCTTTGAAATATTATATTCGTATAATATACCTTTATTCTGTTTTTGTTTTACGTAAAATACATGTGCAAGAGTTTGCTTCAATTATTACCCTGTTTAGTTTTAACATGCGAAAGTGGCTAGTTAATAGGAGGACAATGAATACTGGCGTGGTGACCGTAGAGTTATATGGTAATTGTATAAATTTAAGTTGTTTACGCATTTAACATATTTAGATGCCAATGTGTTGAGCGAATATCTTTGGGGTAGTGCAGACATAATTAAAATAACTGAGAAATATATATTTCCTCTTTTTAACACTGCCAACCATTTCCTCTAAAGAAAATTTCGGTAGCTTTAAAATGATTTATGCTTTGGTGTTATTTTGCTGTGGGGACAAAAACATCCGCATTTTCAAATGCCTATCAATGGAAAGATTTATTTGTTGATAATAAACGGAATAATATTTTGCTCTTTTTTCTCTTCTAAGCTGGTCCCTACGCCGTGGTTGTTTTGTAACAAGCATGTAAGAACATGGGTCCTCTCGGAATCAGGTACAGACTCTCTGATAGATAATAAAAATATGTAGGTGGATAAATCTGAATCAATCTATATGATTCTCTTTTGATAGCATATTGTNTAATAAAAATATGTAGGTGGATAAATCTGAATCAATCTATATGATTCTCTTTTGATAGCATATTGTTTAACTTTTATGCCAATTATTTGTCGACAAGGTTTTACTCAGGGTACCGTCTGATTTGTGTTATACAGTTACAGTAGGTGCCGGCAAATAGTTACCCCATTAAACAAAGCACCGAAGAGATGTAAACTCTGATCGGGAGCGTCTGTCTCTAGAGCTAGAAAGCACAGAAGTTCCTTCCACACACTCTGAGTATTTGGTTGGGACTGTGCTACGATTCGCGTTTCTACCTAGNTAGAAAGCACAGAAGTTCCTTCCACACACTCTGAGTATTTGGTTGGGACTGTGCTACGATTCGCGTTTCTACCTAGGGTGCACGAACTTCTCCTAAACTTATCGCCGATTCACAAGTTAGCAGAGCGGCTTAAAGGCGGAACTTTACACTTATGTAATGTATCCTCTGCACTCGAACATGCCAAGAGTAGAACTTGCGACTAATGAAAACAATTACGACCGGAGACCCATTTACTTCACGGGAAGAGGCGAAATTATGATAATATAAATCCAGTTGTCAACGTAGGTCAAATTCCAAGAGCAGTCCGTTGGTGAATTACGTAGTTAAGTGTTCATTATAATAAAAGTCTCACGTGTGGAACAAAGGTTGTTAAAACACACCCAGACCCACTTTAAGTGCCCGTGGATGTGCCTCAGTCGAATGTGAATTAGTTTTCATTTTCTTATAGGCTCGATGTGGCAACACAGAACAAGCAGGCATGCAAACATAAAAATTCTTTATTTGTTACGAAACATCCACGAGTGAACCAAACTTGTCGTACAAGGAATTATTTTTTTTACTTTGATTATAAATATTTTATTTTAATTCGGTGCTAACCCAACAAATAGACACACTGTTTAAGATAAGGAATTGTATATTCATAATANAATAGTTTATTTTAATTCGGTGCTAACCCAACAAATAGACACACTGTTTAAGATAAGGAATTGTATATTCATAATGGAAGAATGTGCCTAAGTCTGTTCTTATGCAGTGAATGGAGGCACAAAAAAGAAACAACTTTCGGAATTAAAACAATAGTGAAGAGCGGTAAGTGAATCAAAAGGAAAATNAGAAGAATGTGCCTAAGTCTGTTCTTATGCAGCGAATGGAGGCACAAAAAAGAAACAACTTTCGGAATTAAAACAATAGTGAAGAGCGGTAAGTGAATCAAAAGGAAAATTGTCATAAAAAAAATCTGGAAACAAAGTTGGCAAACACGCTTCAAGATAGCTAAAAACAATTAAGTTAGGTGAATACAGACAACCGATTTGGAAAAGAAGAGGAAACACCTGCTGGTGTAAAAAAAAAAAAATTCTAGGCACAAATTGTAGACGAGGGCATAAGGACCTGGCCTTAATAGTTAAAGGTCTGTTTCGGGATATGTCTTAGAGGATACGCAGGAATATTAAAAAAAAACCATTAAGTACATGGTTAAACAAGGAAGAAGTGGTAAAACAGGGAACCGGAAAGAATGCCTTTAGATCGCAAACTGTGTAATGAATAAAACAGCCCGAAAGGGAAGTGAGTCGAAAATAAAGTAACGAACCAATCATAATGTATAGAATGTGAGTAAAAATATAGTTTGAAAGTGATAATATTAGAAAACAGACAACATAAAAAATTTACTTACAAGGATTTAAACACCCCAAAACGTCAGTTAAAAAAAAGGAACTTTTCTGTACGGTCCGGGACACGATGCACCAGGAAACAGCAAGAAGTTCCACCTCGTCTCAAAGTCCCGACACACACTATTATTTCTCTGCACGCGAATAAAGAGCACGGTTCCTACCTGTGGTCTGTTTCATATAAGTTGGCGAGATTTTAACAGTTCGACGAAAGTAGCGCCAATGTTTACTTTTCGTTTATGTATCCTTTCGCCATCAGCTGGTGCGTCAAGTGGTAGCTGTATATTTATTTTATTAACACGCTGTCAGATAATCCATTTTCCATTGTAATACTAAACAAATGTTAAGGTATTTATACGCTGACATCGGTGTAAAAAAATTTTAGGTTTCATAAGTAAAAACAGAAAACTTTGCAAAAAAAATTAAATATTTGTAATCGGTTTTTTTATTTATTAAAGACAACGAATTTGGGTTAACATTTGCGAGACGGTAATTGTAGTTCTTATCACACTTTGGATGTTACACCTAATATTTTTAGACTGGAAATAAAAGTAATTCGGGAAACTTGCTTGACAACGCACTTTTCATTCGCCAACAAACAACTTACCAGCGACTTTTGCAAATCAGTTATTCTGCTATTACTGATACGTGGAATGACGTAATAATTGCTTAAAAACTATTCACGCGAGTCACACTTTCTTTGTTTTATCAATACAATATAGTAACAACACGGAAACAAGGAAATTGATTTTTCCTGAGAACAATATGGCGTATAATTTACGTAGGTGAAAGATTACCTGCCGAATAGAAATTACTAGTACCCAAAATCGCTGAACACAAAATATATGTTACTTTAAAAAATATATAGAGCTCACGGAAAATAAATTTAGTGGTATATGTTCGTAAATTTGTTGTACATCACATACGAAAGCTATTCTTTTCTGTCTGGTAATGCTTCGGGAAAGAGCGGACAGATTACGCGCACAGCATGACAGGGCTAGGTGGGCCACTTGCGTTGCTCAACAGATAGCAGCACCGCCTCCTCTTGATCCCGTATTTTTAAAAGTTGACTGTTCTTCTATTACTGGCTCGGAACGACATGAATTTGAAATATATTTCATCAAATTATTATAAAAATATATCAACAATATTATGCAATATTTCTGTATGCTTTTGGAATTAAGTATTAGCACCTGTGCCTTAAAATTTCATAGTTTTGCTTGAGAGAGATGCGAATACGAATACAATATGCTAGGTGAACAGCATTGATCAATACATCGCTGATTAAGACGCGATGGGTTGAAAGAATAAAATATGTACGACGGTTGAAAACATTGAATTTACCTGAACCAAGTGTAAAATCTATAATGGTTATCACATATGTAGTTTAGGACCGCGTTTTAAAATGAATTCGAAGAATGGCAACAATATTACTTGGATAAACGTTTAGTTTATTCCTTAGCCTGGCGTAATCATTACTGCTTTAGGAAGGAGTCGAACCGAGGAATCGTCAGGCCTTGAACTGAGGTGTAACCACCGCTCGTAACGTGCCTTGGGTGTCATTAACCCGGCTTGACCTATCTCCACGCCTGAGGCACGTAAGATAGGTCGCGTTCCAACGCCATGCCTCTTAGCACCTAGTTTCCGCTGAAAGCCTTTGATAAAGGCGTCGCAGGGACCTGTAATACGAAACTGGGCAAAAAAAAAAAAAAAAAAAAAAAAGCAGCCTCAAAGGCGTTGAAGTGCCGTATTATACCTCATATTTGTGAAACGCGGTATAAAGAAGTTGTCTGATGAAACCTGTGCAAAAAAGTATGTTAGTAAAGAAATTTACAGAACTGCTTAAGCGAGGTTTGGAAATGTATATTTTATTCAAAAAAATTTCAAAATTGTTCACAGCTATAATAATTTCTTTGTTTTAAAAATAATAGTTGATGTCCTTTTGAAACAGTCTGAAATTCCACGGAAATTCATTATGTGGCTCGCTTAAAGTTAATATTTTTTTAATAAAAATATTTCAATGAAATTGCTTCATGGCGTTCCTATGACTCTAAGAAACACGCTCAGTGAAGACAGACTTTGCGTTTACATAAAATTTTGAAATTTGTTAAGCTAATAATTTAAGCTTAAAATGCTTACGTTTATGTTTTAAATATTTCCCGAGTCATCTTGAAATTTTTTTTTAAAGTTACATTTTTATGCCATTGAAAAACTCTAAAAATATCCTCAAATAACGCGAAAAATGCAAATTTAGGTAATCTAATTAAGATGGATATAAAAATAGCAATAATTTCCTATGTTCCAGATTAGCTAACTGAGATAATTAAACCTTCTCATCACAAAATGTATAATAGAGATACTGTTTATTAAACTGGTGAAAAATAGGTAATTCTGTAAATTTTTTTTTTAACCACACATTAGTTGTCACAAAAAAAAAAAAACCAGTATTATCTGCGTATCACCCAAGTAGTTTTGAACATTCAGAGAACTA